>JAZGTJ010002016.1:15692-46739 GCA_036877575.1 Botia almorhae
GATTGGACAGTGGACAATGCAGCAAACATGGATGTAGCAGCAAAAAAGATTAGTATTAAAAAAATTTGCTGCTTTGCTCACACTCTCAATATTATTATGACATCAGCCAGGAGCGGGCTTGTCTGTCCCCTGAAAAAGCAGACATGCTAATTTTTCTGAAGAAGAACTGTTGAGTGATTTCATTGCTGTGAAAAGTGTCACAAACATCCTGAAAAAATAAAAACAAAGTTTCTCTGAGATTATGTGTTATGTAATCTTGTTAAAATATATTTCTTCAAATAAAAGTATCGAAAAAAGTATCGAAAAAGTATCGTTCGGAACCGGTATCGGAATCGGGGTATCGGTATCGGAATCGGTATCGAAAATTTTGGAACGATACCCAGCCCTATAAATATGTGAGTGGAGTTTGATCCAGTGGAGAAACAGTTCTCTGGCTTCATCTCTGTTTATCTAGTCCACGGATGTGGAACCATGTTCCTGGAGGGCCCATTGCTGATCTTGTCATCTGAACCCTTTAACAAGACCTAACCAATAATTTGCGGTTAAATTAGACACATACAACATCTCTGAACCCAAAATTAGGGCCAGGTTACATGAAAACCCTTAAGTAAGGGTATCCTTAAGGTTGAAAAATCCCTGAGCTAAGGGGTTCCTTTAAGAGCTTTGCAACAAACGGCTTAACATTCACCCTTGCAAAGGTGTTTTATTACGCATTCAAAACACGGCAACAGAGATGATTCACGAACAAAATTGCCCACAGTAAACGGAACATACCTTGCAGAGATGTATAATTATATGTGATTTGAGAAAACAGGCTGGATAAGTGGGTTTCACTTACAACTACTTAAACGGTCTTTATAAATACATTATACTGTTGTACTGTTTATTCATGTCACAGACATCCAAATGATCATAACTACTACGGTAAATGTTTACACCACTAATAGTAACATACAAAAATGAATCACTAGCAATCTCCAACACATTGTCCTCAATTGTGTTGACTGCAAAATGACAGCACATCCTTTTTTATACCATTACACGGAAATTTGCACCCTAAATAGGGCACCAATTATTAGCATAGATTATTGACACTGTTACAACAAAAAAGTAACATACAACCATAAATAGGAATCAGGGAAAACCAGTGTTACACTTAAACTAAACTTTGTGACTGCCTAGATAGCGTGTATGGTTTGATACAATTTAACAAATATTTTATTTTTATCTCTAAAAAAGCAGTGTTCCTTAGTATTCCTCTTCAGTTGACATGAAATCAGCAATCATGTTTGAGGCTTAATATAGCGGTGTTGGTCTAAGGACCTTTTAACAACCCCGACAGAACTTAAGAGAACGCTTAAGCAGTTAAGGGGAAATGTTTAGTGACAGACCTAGGGCTCCTTATGTTGACCCTTAGGTTTTTTCTTGCAACACGTTTCACTAAGGGTATCTTACCTTAACCTGATATTTAAGAGTTTTTTGAACTTATGGGTTTTCATGCAATCATGAATTACTGCAGTAATTATTATATTACTGCAGTCATAATACGGAAATGTCAACCTGCAATTACAGAACTGCTTTAAGAATATAAAGCTTTTTAAATCAGTGCTCGTTTCACAATAATACAAGCTGCCCATATATATACACACGTATATACAAATCTATATACAGACCACTCAGATTTTTTCTTAAATCAGCATCTCTACATTTATGTCTGTTTTCAGTGTCTGAATTCCAAGACTGGCACAGCTCATTCTGTCTAATGAAGTACTAAATAAGTGATCTCCTGAACCAAATATTTATTAATGAGGAAAAGTATAGAAAACACAGTTGTGGACATCACTATCCTCTTGCAATAGGAACACCTTGTAACCTGGACGGCAAAAACAGTGCTAGGAGAACCTCAGAAGTAAGTGAAATCAAATAACTGTTGACCATGACAAGAGAGTTCAAAAGTTTTGAGTGAGGAAAAGAAGGGTTCAATTCTGGCTTTACTAGCAGAGGGATACAGTTAGCATCAGGATGCTTTTATTTGTGCAAGAGTGGGTGTCTACATGATGTACTGCAGTCATGTGTTTCCCATTCAGACCAAACTGTGCCCTGAAATCTGTTGTTTGATGTTGGATTAAAAGGGAGTGTGAGATCAGGAAGTATACATCTGTACTCAGCGTTCTCACATCTTCTGCTTTCATTTGGTTTGAAGTGGCAGGCACAATGGTGTCTAAACCAGGGACCAGGCTGATAGTGGTCTGCAGAGTGACTTTCACAGAACCAATGAGCTTTTACATTTACATTTAGTCACATTTAGCTGATGCTTTTATTCAAAGCGACTTACAAATGAGGACAAGGAAGCAACTTCAACTACAATAAGAGGCAACAGTGAATAAGTGCTATAAACAGGTCTCAGGTATTTCAACACAGTATAAGGTTTTTTTTTTCTTTAAGAAATAGAAGTGGCGTGTATTAGTAAATTAGTCAAGGAAGTGAAGAGGAAAAAGATGAGTTTTTAAGTTGTTTCCTGAAAACAGCGAATGACTTCGCTATTCTGATGGAGATATGGAGTTCAATCCACCAACTGGGCAGAGTGAAAGAAAGAGTCCGGGAAAGTTATTTCTTCCCTCGTTGAAATGGAACCACAAGGTGACTTTCATTAGCTGAACGCAAATTTCTGGTGGGCACATAAGTGCGAAGAAGTGAGAGCAGGTAGGGAGGTGCGGATCCAGTAGTCACCTTGAAAGCAAACATCAGAGCTATGAATCTGATGCGAGCAGCTACTTGCAGCCAGTGCAACTGGATGAACAGTGGCGTGACGTGTGCTCTTTTAGGCTCATTAAAGACCACTCTAGCTGCTGCGTTCTGAATCAACTGCAGGGGGCTTGATAGTACAAGCTGGAAGCCCTGCGAGGAGAGCATTGCAGTAGTCCAGTCTGGAGAAAACCAGCGAGTGGTGCAAAAAACTCACTGCCCTGATGCCAGAACGAACCTGCACAGTCACTGGGATGTTGTGTTGTTTCTATGACATTAGCATGTCATTGCTAGGGTGTTGTAAGTGGTTGGCTAGGGTGTTGTTCAACTCTTATAATATTCTAGTCTACAAATACAGATTCCATTTAAATTTATATAAAGGACCCTAACTTATGTTGCCAGCGTTCTTTAAACAGTACATAATAAACAAGCATTTTGATCATTAAATTATTTCGTCACCTATTTTATCATCCAAGTACAAAACATTTTCTGATCAATATAGTTATAATTATAGCCCACCACAAATGAGATTCCTACATATATGTACTGTTTCGTGACCACATCCCGTTGCAAATGGGAATAAAAATTTCAGCTCTTTTTAATAACTACTAACAAACTGAAGGCTGAGAATATTTCAGCACTGATTTGGTTCTGATCAGTCAAAAAACCTAGGACTAGTTCGCAAAAGTAGATTTTGCCAATAATTAAAAATTGTTAATAATTGTTAACATTTTAACAATTATAACAGGGTTTCAGCGCAACATGCTAGAACCCCTACTTAAATATATAGGGGTAAATATGTTCATTCAAATTCACAAATATGATGTGGTGTAGGGATTTCAAAGGAAGTACTGCCTACTCGAGTAAAGACTCAGACCTGGTGTTTAAATTACTTCCATCCTTACCGTTATTCCCTAAGCTTCAATTCTTTTTACCCAAAGCTGCATTGCTCAGTAAAAAATATAAAAGTGTGTGAGGGGGCAGTTCCATCTTAACATGGGCCTGTCTGCCAGACAAAGCTGCACCAGGCACTAACCTTTACTGTAACACAATGCCTCAGTGGGGAGATATCTGCAGCGTTTTATGAGGCCCACTGTTTAAAGCATTAAGAGTTTTTCTCTGCTGCAACGTGGAACACGGAGGTCTGACTGGAGAACTCTAAGGAACAACCAGAGGCCAAACTCTCACTATGAGCTTTACCTCAATAAAACAACCAGCAGCAGAAGCAAGCAGCATTTCTGAGCAGGGTCAATTTCATGTCTGCTAATACCGAAGTTTTATATTTAATACCTAAGTTCTATATATTCTATATTTATTAATTATGAAAGACTGAAATCTATTAAATTATCAGATAAATTCTGGAAACTTAAAAATCACCTTCAAGACTAAGGAATAAACTGCTGAATGAAAGACACTGCTGAACTGTACTCACTAGAAAGAGTTTGAGTGATACAGATTCTGCACAAAATCAATGTTTACAAAATATAATATTGTCTTGTTACGGAGTAAAAACAAAGTAACAACAACAAATTTAAAATGGAAGTGCACAGGACCTGGTAAAAAACATCAAAGCACGTTTCTAAAGTACAGTCACAAGGTTTAAACAATGTGTTGGCATGAAACTAGTGTGATCAAACTGCTTAGTTACCTTAGTACCAGACAATTAAGCTTAATTTTACAGAATACAAAAATACAAGCTTCCTGTCTTTGCTTTTAAAACCTTCCGAAAACACTGACTTCCACTGTAAATGCATACACAATTTCTGTTTGTTTTCAAGGGCTGAAGCTATTTCCTGTTGCAATCAACATTAGGCCACAAATGACAACATTTTATTGAAAAGAATGTTCCTTTATTCCAAGTACTGGAACTGGTAAAACATGTTGTACTTGGGCATTGGTGAACATCTGGGGGAGGAAATATCTTTATCTGATGTAGAACTGTGTGTTCTGACTTTCAGACACATGCATATGAAATGAGACGACAATGATGGCGGACTACAGGCAGAAAACGAGCTGAACTATTATAAGAATGGCATTTTAATTTAATCTACTTAAATCCTACGTACACAGATTCGTAAAGAGAGATCTTTCCAAAGAAAAGATCAACAATAAGGAGATACAAAGTGTGTACAAAGCTTTGGGAAAGGCCAAACAATGTGAGCCAACGTGTGATTAGGCTGCCCTGGAGATCTGGCCGAGTGTGTGGAAAGTGGAAAGTTTGTATATGAAGATGTGCTCTGTTTGTTCTGGAGAATGTGTGTGTTGGAGAAATTCTTCTGTGCATCTGTGATTCATTGAGATAATGGAAACTCATGACTGGTGTGCCTGGATGTGCGTGCAGGAAAGAGTGTACAGGTGCATGTCCTTACCTGAATCTTGACTAGACTTTGACTCTGAGAGGCTGACGGCTGAGGCATCGCGAGATTGGTCGATCATACCAATGTTTACCTTGTGTTTGTAGGGGTCCAGAGCTCCAAGCAGGCCTAAGACACGAATGGCCTTATGGGGGTGACAGAATCACAACATCAACATTAAAATAGAAATGGATTCATAAGGCAATGTTTAATTGCATTACAAACTGGTGTCATGTTACTTATGTTCTTTGGAGAAGAAACTTTAAGATGCTACATGTATCAAATATAGGTACCCCACCACCATGCTCCAGCTATTTTGACGTAAATAACTTTTCTAGTTTCTTTCTTCATGCAGTCCATTACATAGTTAAAGGCTAATAATGTTTGCAAACAGCATATCATCTGTCAGCTATTTCTGATTTTTACCACCCCCAACTGAGTAAACTGGGGACTTTAGTTTGGATGAACACTCTAGAGCATTTCATGTCTAGAAAACTTAAAAATACCACTTCCCTGAGGAAAGAAAACTGACCATCCTATTTTGTAGCTAATAACTTCTCTTTAAATTACATGCAGATAGCCTGATACCTCTCTTCTGATACCCTGGTTCTGCTCTGTCTTCAGGAAGTTTAGCAGCACCTCCAGTAGAGATGGGTACTTCCTGTATGGCTCCACCACATAGCCAGTACTGGCAACCTGCTGCCCCAGAGTCCAAAGAGCCACCTGGTGGGAGAGGAAAATGTTCAATTTCTGTGAAACTTTTTAAAGCTGCAATCTGTAACTTTCCATATTATAACAGTTCAGTTGACTTTGATGCTGAGGTTTCCAATAATATAATAAGACCCAGAACATAAAACCAATCTACACTTACAGCCAAAAAGTGAAGCTAAAAAGTTAAGTATTCAGTTACGCATGATTCTGTGATATTTCCATAATGCCTTGCAATTGATGAAAAGAACTGCCCAGGCGTAGTTCGTTTAACCAGTTCACACAGGTTTAGCAGGGTATGATTAAATGCAATTCGCATGTAGTGCGATCTCACTCGAGCATGGATCAAGGCAACCGTGCCTAATGTCAGTACACCCTAGGACAACCTTTTAATTGTTGGGGATTATACACTACAGAATGTGTAAATACAGCCACCAGCCAAGCACATGTACCAGGAACCGGAGTGTCTGTCATTTGTGTCTGACACATTTTCCTTTGACCACAGTCTAATGAAACAGAGGTACGGATTATTTAACCAAATACTTCTGTGTTGTTTGGAAGTCACATTTGCAGTATATGTAGGACAGCATTCTTCTACTAAAGAAATATTTGACTTTCGGTTTCTATTGTCTGAAAAGCTAATTCAGCCAACCTGATGTGAATGCGCATTCAGCCAAGTGAAGTTTTTCATCATGTGTCACCTCAGCGATCTACAATATCAAATATGCTGAACAACAATTAACTCCCAGCTTGACAACAGCAGAAAACTTCTACGCTATTGACCGTGTGGTCGCATGTTTTTTAAAAAGCCCTGAAGATAAAAAAGAAAAAGCTGAAATAGATTGACTGAGCCATAGATAGATCCTTACAACATGAAGTCAGTTTGATAACATTCATCTATGTGTGATTGTGTCACATCTGTAAACAAAGAAAATCGGGCTACTAAATCATGTGTTTGGGTGTGGGAATGGTGAGATGTTTGTAGCTTGCTCAGACAGCAGTTGATTAGAATTTTAAACTTGTCATCAACGTTGATGAAAACAACTGCGTAGGAAACCTGCAATTTTTTTATGTTTCAAACAGAGATGCCAATAGAGAGACAAAAGGTATGGATTGAAGCTTCAATGATATTGTCAATACAATTGGTCAAATGTTAATGAGCTCATAAATGAAGATTTCTGAATGAGACATTTTAGTAGTGTTTTTAAACTAGTTTTAAAAAGGCTTTTTGAGTTAGGGAAAATTGTAAGATATTATTTTTATTATTATATTATATGTATATGCCCCTTTGACATATCTTAAGAGAAATTGCTGCAACATTCACCTGCCTTTAAAATATGAAATCTATTTAGTAAAACAGGACTGGGAGTTTGTCTGAACCTCTGATCACAACAGAGTGCAGACCAAAGCAAAAATGTATGATGAGGCTGTAAATGAGACTTTAGCCTGATCAAACCTGTCGTTTGGCCAATGAGGACGAGTCCTGCAGCATGTCCATGATGATGGGGAAGAGCTCATCCATCCACTTCCTCATCTCCAGCCCACTCACCTGGAACAAATAAAATCAAATCACCTTAAGAACATTTCAGCTCAACAATTAATCAATTAACTATAACTAATAATTTCCTAAGTGAGCTCTTGGGTTTGGCAGACTTGTTCTAAACAAATGTAAAACCTGAAACCCTGAAGTGTTTCACACATTTGTTTCTATTTTCATTAAATATCATATACAATCCTCAAAACAAAATCTGGAAGCAATAGTGCCTGTCTTTAAGATCGCCCTATTCCGTAACTTCCATAGAGGTGGCAATAGTCCATTTGTTTAATACCGACCATCTTAGTCACGTCTAATGCCACTTAATAGTCATCCACTCTGAAAACGATTTGCTATTTACGCCTAGATTCCTTTTTTTCCCCAAACTCTTTCTGTTCCTTTTTCTCACTCAGTGTCCTCATACATTTTGTATCTGTGCTTGTGTCTTCTCAACTTTCTGTCTGGCAATGAGCTAACCTGACTGTTATTCTGAACTGTTCCTCCGGATCCTTCAGCACTGATAAAAACACCTGAGCAGGAAGTACATTGAGTCATAAAAAGAGGGAGAAAATGTCACAAGGTCAAAACCATCCGTTACCTGCGCAAGTTCACCAATAGTCGCTAAAACACTGATGACGACTCCAGGATTTGGATCTGGATCTTTCAGCTTCAAGATAAGGGCCTGTTTAAAGAACAAGAATTAGTCAAGCGTTTAGTTGCATGTATCTACACCAAATAAAAAACTGACAAATAACAAGCACTGGGAACTAAAAAGGAATTTCATTCTCCAAATAACTGGTAAAATGTTATTTTATTAATTACTAAACAATGCTAAAGAATGCCCTTTTTGTTTATTTTTGCTATATTTGGTTACATATCATACCAAGTACGCTTACTTATGTTTTGTTGAGAACCATTAGTTATCTGTTAAATGTCATGACACTGGTCATGCTGTTTGCAGTCTGAAGGCTAAGGTGTACGGTGCTGCTTGAAAGTTTGTGAACCCCTTGAGCTGTTCAGAATTTTCTGTTGTTTTACCGTGAACCTCTTATTTTACCATCACCTGCTTTTTATTAATTAAATGTCAGATATATGTTAATCAATTGCATATGTTTGTTTAGAGGGAATTTGAAAAGTCAAAAAACTACATGAAAGATTGAATCATTGTATGTGCAAAAGTAAGTGAAGCCCCAGCTGCATTGGTAAAGTCAGGTGGGTAACCGATTCAGGTGAAACACATTTGGGTGCTTAATTAATCGGTTAAGCAGACCAATACAACTAGACATATTTAGGAAAGTGGTTGGGTAACACTGATTAAAAGAGAGAGGAAACCAACCAAACCACTGTAGTGCCAAGGAGTCGAAGAATGCTAAGAAAGGACCTCCTTCCAACAGTAAAGCATAGTGGTGGAAATGTGAAGGTCTGGGGGTGCTTTTCTGCCACCGGGCCGGGCCACTTCATATTATTCAGGTAAACTTGAATTCTTAGACCAATTACAAATTCTTGAAGAGAATCTCCTGCCATCAGTCAGAGAGCTGAAGCTGGGCCGAAAATGGGTGATGCAACAAGACAACGACCCTAAACATTCAAGCAAATCCACCAAGGAATGGCTTAAAAGAAAAAAGGTTCACACTGTTGATTTGCCTAGTCAAAGTCCGGATCTCAATCCAACTGAAATGTTGTGGCTAGACCTGAAGCGAGCGGTACATACCAGATGTCCTTCCAACCTCTCTCAGCTGGCTGAGTTCTGCAAGGAGGATTGTGCAAAAATCCCCAAAGACAGATGTTAGAGTGGTTACAGAAGAAGTTTGGTTGAAGTAATGGCTGCAAAAGGAGGTGCCACAAGCTAATAAATAAAAGGCTTCACATACTACTGCACAAGTCAAATTCCCAGTTTTTGTGAGATTCACCCCTTTTGTTCAATAAATAATGACAATATATCCTTTTTTTGTTTGTGTCCATCATTTAGAAGTCTGCTTCACAAATTGGGTTTTGGATGTACATTTGATTAGGTTATTCTTTTTTTTTTGACTAGAGGGTTCACAAACTTCCAAGCAGCACTGTATATACAGAGATGAGTATACTTTAAGAATCGGCTCCATGTATGGTCGGATGAGTCTGGGGGCGTTTGACACCAGGTGACCCAGCATTCGGGCACTCTGCTCTTTGTTTCGGCCCACGCCACTGTGTTCAAGCTCGGTCAGAATCTGGAAAAAATTTAAGATCCATCAACATGATTTTATTGCTTTGGACAATTCCTCTGAAACTCTAAACACATCCATGTTTGAAAATACAGGTGTATTCATAACACATGTGCGACAAATTAATATCTGATCAAAACAGAGGTTGCATGAGATTATTACCTAGACACATAAGTGGTGTAGTACAGTGGTTTCAAAATAACAACTGTTTATAGCCTGTTATAAGTGCTTAAAAAGATCAATAAAGTTAATGAAACGCATCAATTTGAAAGAAACAAAGTTTAGTTAAGTAAACTTTTTTATGCCAGGAAAAGCAGAGTAAGGCATGGGAAAGTAGATTTCTGCTCAAACATCTAAAAGCAATCAAAAAAATTGAGCTGCCACCTGCTGGTAGCTGAAAGGAGTTACAACAGCAACCAGAAACGACTTATGAGAGCAGCTTCAGAACTTACTTGTTAATTTTTGCCCTACATAGCATGCACACACTGCACAGCAAGCACATGCTTTGTATGCAAAAAATGACATGCTAAAATGTGCAGTATAAAACAGAAAGCAAATGCAATCAACCTTTAATTTCCACTATGATTAATAAATCCAATATTTTTTGCCAAAATTAATTTTATCCGACTGACCATAGTTAAAATTAAATAAACTTGACTTCAAATGCAAAATAACAGTTATAACATCCAAGACAATAACAGGATGCCACCTGTCAACACAAATTAGGGCAAACAGTCTGCAAAGAGTGTGCTCTGTATGTGTGTTCACTGCATACAAATTGTTGCAGGCTATTCCACACATAAATAAATCAGCGTTATACATATTATATACTGTAGAAATGGTGAAAGTGTTATGTTAGTAGCTACTTTAAACACAGCCGACATAGTGTGAAATACTAGTGTGCTGCTTACTGCATGCAATATGCAGTAATATGTGTAATATTAATAAATTATCACCAGTAGTATGCGAGATGTACCTGAATGAGCATCTTGCGCAAAAAGGGCATGACAAACGCAGGGTTCATGCTGCTGAGACGGCCAATAGTGCAGATGGCCAGTTCACGGATCTCAAACACTTCATCGTTCAGGGCCACAAACAGAGCCTGCAGGTTCTCGGCCTGCGCCAGGTGAGCGTCAAAGCGCTCGTCCAGAGAGGCCAGCACACAGTACCGGATATCAGGATCTGAAGCGCACACATATCAGAAACACAACTCCACCACAATTACACGCTTTATATGAAACTTTAGTGCCAAAAACTCAACTTCTACTCATTAATACTTGCATGTATCAAAGAACAACACCCATAATTCAAATTTTGTAAATCTAATCTGTAAACTTAAAGACAGGGTAGGCCATTTTTTCCAGATCCAAACATTTTTCCAATCCAAATGCATTTTTGTTATGCTAGTAAAAAGGTCACAGAAACATACAATGTTTGTCTAATGACTGGACTTCTGACCTTTAAGTAAAAATGGTATCCACGAACAAATACATGCATATATCCATATTAATAACCAGCTGTCTCTCTCACCTGGATCGGTGATGCCCACCACCAGTAACTTGCTGAGAACGTCAGCCACCACCTGTACGGCAGTCTGACTGACCACATGCCCATGGCCACTGATCAATTGGATGGAGGGGGTGAGCAGACGTGAGCAGGTGCGTGCTGCCTCCATACGGATCTCCTTGTGCTCACTGTTCAAGAAGTGATCAGCACAGTGACGCACAAACTGAGTCAGGGAATGTCCTGAAAATGAATCAAGCTGGTTTTAAAAGGCTTTTGCTTTGCACTCGAAACCTAATAAAACTTATTCTGGGCACCTTTATTGCTTGAAGTCTGAGAATGAAGTCTGTCATAGAAAATTCAAATTAATCAGAGTATTCCAAAGTCAGTATCCATCATTTATACAATTTAAAATTTCCCAATTTCTACTAAATGGAAACATATGTACTAAACTGATACCTGACATATTAAACTGTTTTCTACACACATGAAAATCAAGTCATGCAGTCAGTTGAGAAAAGGCTTGATGTTACTGTAATTGAACACTTGACTAAAATGAGCATAAAAGCCAACAGACTTACACTAAGCAGGGACCCAATCCACCATACCCAAAGACTTAATATCACAGAAACTGTGACCTCTGCATTTAACCCATCACTGGTGAGGATTCAACACACTGCAAGTTGTGAACACACACACACCCAGAGCACTGGCCAGCACTGTCAGCTGCCTTGCTCAAGGGCACTTCAGTTGCTACCTGCCAGCACTGGAATTGAACCATTACATATTTACTTATATTATATTCATGTTAATAATAACTAATTTGATGGTAGATATTTGAAAGCAAATAGTTAAAACTGTTAGATTTTAAAAACAATTTAGCCAAAACACTAGCCCTAACAGCACAAGCTCAACCAGTGGTGAAGTTTGGGGTGGAACTATATATTTGACAGCCTGCCGACTAGCAGTTGTAAACGTTTCCATTTACCAAACAATTCCATCAATTAGTTCATAATAAAAGGAATTTTAATATATCAAACATCATCATTTACTTTGTTTCATACCCTCAAACTCAAAGCTGCCAAGCGTCCGCAGGGCCAGAGTAATGCTGCCCACGTCGCTGGCCTCAGGTATGTTAGTGAGACTGGGTGATGACAGCTGGTAGGTCAGGCCCTTGGGCATGCCCGGGTGACGCAGGGGTTTGTGCATCAGCACCAAAGACAACATCTTCAACAGTCCATCCTGGATGTCCTTTTTCAGCTGTGGGATCTGACGACTCAAGTCGTACAGCACAGCGGTCAGAGCTGGACTGAGGAGAGGAACCAAAGGGTAATCACAGAGAGGCAGTCATTCAGAATAACCAATCACAGAGAGGCAGTCAGAATAATTTATACCACATCCACAATCCAGATTATAAACAGATAGTTCCAGTTCTACAGTCTGACAAGACAAACCACAATTAATTATGTTGTAACATAGCCAGAATGCCCACAGTAATTAAGACTTGCAAGTACATTTTAATTCCAATTACTAATTTACTAACACACCCCCACTTCTACTTCTTAAAAAAAAAAAACCTTCTTATACTGTGTTGAAATACCGGAGACCTGTCTATAGCACTTATTCACTGTTGCCTCTTATTGTAATTGAAGTTGCTTTCTTGTCCTCATTTGTAAGTAGCTTTGGATAAAAGCGTCAGCTAAATGACTAAATGTAAATGTAATTCATTGCACACCATTTTAACCAATCCCGTAATTGTGACAATATCATGCGGGAAATTCCTGCAAACGTTTTCTTACTGAAACCTGAAGGTAGAATTATTAAATTGTTTCACACACATTTTCAGACAATAAGTTTATAATCATCGTTAGTAAATGAGCTTTACAGTGTCCTCACTCTATCTCTGTATAAAAAATTATAAAAATTTTAAAAAGTTATAAATTGATTTGCATTTTAATGGGTAAAATAAGTATTTGATCCCCTATCAATCAGCAAGATTTCCTTTCCCAGGTGTCTTTTATACAGGTAACGAGCTAAGATTAGGAGCACTCTCTCAAAGGGACGATGGACGGGGCCATGCACCGTCAAATCTTGGGTGAGAACCTCCTTGCCTTAGCCAGTGCATTGAATACAGGGTCGTGGATGGGTATTCCCAGCATGACAATGACCCAAAACACACGGCCATGGCAACAAAGGAGTGGCTTAAGAAGAATCACATTAAAGTCCTGGAGTAGCCAGTCTCCAGACCTTAATCCAATAGAAAATCTGTGGCGGGAGCTGAAGGGTTGAGTTGCCAAATGTCAGCCTTGAAACCTTAATGACTTGGAGAGGATCTGCAAAGAGGAATGGGACAAAATCCCTCTTGAGATGTGTGCAAACCTGGTGGCCAACTACAAGAAACACCTGACCTTTGTGATCCCCAATAAGGGTTTTGCCACCAAGTACTAAGTCATGTTTTGCAAAGGGGTCAAATACTTATTTCACTCATTAAAAATTGTGTATATAATCATTCTGTATATTTACTCTTCTGTGTACAGTATACATATGGACATTATTTTCTCATGGCACTATATTCATCTGCTCATTTGCACTATATTTGCACACTCAACTACCTCAGTATACTGTCATTCACTGTTTACATTCATATTTTCCATATATATTATTTATATATTTTTATTCTTGTATTTTTATATATTTTATAGTTTATATTGCAAAGAATATATTTATCTGTTGTTATATAGACACTATTTGCACTGTAAAAATGCACTTCTGGTTAGATGCTAACTGTATTTTGTTGCCTTGTACCCACATGTGCAGTGACAATAAAGTTGAATCTAATCTAAGCAAGCTGCTACAGTACGTAGTTATGAAGGGCAAATGTCTGTAAGAATGAAGCAACAATATAAATTTAAACTAGCACATGACAGCATCACACTGTGCTAGAACTGAAACCTACAGTCTTACACATGGCTTGTTCACTGGAGACATTGTTCTTACTGTTAAACGCAGTTCTTGGAAAAATGCGCAGAGACTTTACAATAGTTTTAACAATAGTTTTGTGAGAAGCAAATGATACTTACACACAAACTTCAATGACATGGAAGCTAAGAAAAACTCAATTAGCTCATTAAGCTACATCACTTATAACACCATCAGCTGTGACTTCTTCTGTACCTGAGTCCAACAGCTAACATGGGTTCCAGGAGCTCTTTGACATCCTGCTGGATGCTCGGCCCCATAGCTCTGGACAACATACTGATACAAGTGAACACTGTGGCATCCACCTGCATGGTCTTCTGCCTCCTGAAACACCACAAAAACATAGAATGAGTGGACTCAAAGACAAGTTAAACAGACATTTGATGCTTTGAGAAACAACAGAGACGCTGATGAAGGACAATTGTAGAACAGTTCTAAAATCTAACTGGATAAGCCATGTTCAAAGCTGATGTAAAACAGCCAACATACATACCTGTGTACAACAATTCAACTCAACAAACTTTTATTCAGTTTATTCAATCACTAATTCATTGCATTACTATGGCAACATTATTTAAGCTATCACACAATATATTGCCAGTTAGTTGCGCTAAGAGTGTTACTTACTATAGTCTTATCAATATCATCAGACCACCAAATAAAACATATTTACCAAGTTTGATGTGAACCACTCAACGCATACTGTAGATATTAGAAACATCTCAGGTTACATATGTAACCTGGTTCCCTGAGATAGGGAACGAGACACTGCGCCAGCTTCACCCAAGGGGGAAAAACACTTCAGGCACGCCTGAAGTCTGAACACTATTGAACACTGAACACTAACCTATTTATAGGCATGTTCAGGGTCATGTGATTCAGCAATGTGCACCACAAAGCCTTTAAAAAGGCACCTGCAAAATGAGTCATCAGCTTAAATCTGAAGAGACCAAAATGTGGCAAAGCGACGCAGAAGCTCTCTTTCGAGGGAACTGCATCCGCTTGACAGTATGGAAGTAATACCCACTACACCACAGTGAGGGAAGCCTGCCCTACAGGTCTTGTAGGCCAGGTTAATAGCATCTGTGATCCAGTAAGATAGACGCCGTTTTGTCACCGCATTACCTTGATTGCGGTCACCAAAACAGACTAAGAGCTGAGAGGTCTTACGCCACTGGCCACTTACTTCACTGATGTACGCCACTGTACATCATAGTACAGAGACTGCTCTCATCAGAGTTACTAATAATCTGCCGATCGTGGCCGCATCTCTCTTCTAGTATTACTCGACCTTAGCAAAGCCTTTGACACTATTGACCACAGCATTCTACTAACTAGGCTTGAAAACTACGTTGGCATAAATGGAACTGCACTGGCATGGTTTAAATCATATTTATCTGATTGATTCCAGTTTGTTGCTGTGAATGAAAAGGTCTCGTACCGATCACAAGTCCAATATGGAGTACCGCAGGGCTCAGTTYTTGGGACCCTACTTTTCACCTTATACATGCTACCTCTGGGAGCAATTAATAAGAGACATGGTGTCAGTTTCCATTGTTATGCTGATGATACTCAGCTATACATTTCTTCTAGGCCCAACGAGACTCATAAATTCACTAAACTAACAGATTATATAGCTGATATCAAAACTTGAATGTCTAGCAACTTTCTAATATTAAATTCAGATAAAACAGAAGTTTTACTTATTGGACAAAAACCCACCATAAAGCCTGCTTCAGTAGCCAAAAATCTGGGTGTCATTTTTGATAATTTGTCCTTTGAAAGCGATATTTTCATTATTTGTAAAACTGTGTTTTTCAGCGTAAAAATACATCAAAACTGCGACACAAATTTTATATAAATTTTAAAATCCTGCTTATACAAGGCCCTGAATGGTTTAGCTCCTCAAAACTTAAGCGAGCTCCTCTCCTATTATTGTCCTTTGCGTTCACTGCGATCTGAAAATTCTGGCCAACTATTAGTACCCAGAATTTCAAAAACAAGTGCTGGTGGTAGAGCCTTCTCATATTTGGCACCGAAACTTTAGAATAGTTTTCCCAGTGTTGTCCGGGAGGCAGATACACTGTCATTTTAAATCTAGACTAAAGACCCACCTCCTTAATCTTGCCTACACATAGTCATATGGATTTATTACTTAAATCCCCTTAGGGATTAATTAACTAAACCGGAACCGGGAATAATTCCCACAAGAACAGATGTACTGGCTCCACACTAAATTTGTCTCTTTCATTCCCCAAGGTCCTGTTGTCAGCTGGATCCAAACTCTGAGACCAGCTGGTGGGGGACTGGATGAAATGACCCGAGACAGATCATCAGGATTTGACAGACTTCTTTAGAAAACCTACCTTTATTTACATAACAGCAGTGTGATGTTATGGCTGCAATTAGTAATATTATGCCTTATCAGTTTTTGTTGGCACGATCTCTCAGTGCCCGACATATTATCAAATATCAATTTTCCATCAATAATTAACTATAACTAATCAAAATTAACTCTGTTAGTATCTAAAACAGTTACAAATTGCAGCTCTAACGTGCCAGAGGAAAACTGGCCCTCCTGGTCGAGCCTGTCCATCTGTACATCATTTGAGTTTTGGTTCCTTGCCACTATCGTGTTGGCTTGCTTGCTGGGCGACTGATGACATCTAACTTAGCCTAGAGCTTTGTAAAATGTAAACGTCTTAATATTTTATTGTATATATTTTATGTATGTATGTATATATATGTTACTTTTGCATGTTATGTAGTTCATGGTACTATTGCAAATCCCTTATACCCCTGTCCCATAAGATGTCGTCTATTATATGCCATCCCTATGTAAGCTGGAACGTATATCTTGCTCAACAATTTACCTAGTATACCTAATTAGTCTTTTACATCCCACACATAGTATTTGCAATAATACCATTAACATGTCCGACATTTGTTCTGTCTCTTTATTATTATTCTGTGTTTATCTATGTAAAGCTGCTTTGAAGCAATGTAACATTGTAAAAAGCGCAATATAACTAAAATTAAATTGAATTGAACTGGCCTGAGCGGTGGACATAAATTCTGGACAAAAGTGAGCGATGTAAGAGCTAAAAGTTGAGCAACCTTCAGAGTCAGAAACGTATCCAAGGCTGACTCTAGGGACTCAAATGGAGGCTAAGATAAACCCTAAATTAGAACAATGGTAAGGTCCCAAGAATGAACACGCATGTGACGGAAAGGCCAGTCATCAGTCATCTGCAACTACACAGAAAACAAGAAACCCCCTGGTGTCTCCCAATAGAGATTCTATCAACAGGTTCATGACTAGCAAACACAGCAGCCACGTAAACATTAAGGGTGGCAGGAGCCAATCCTGCAGAAAGGTGCTCTTGAAGGAACTCCAGCACTGAACCAACAGGGCAGTGAACCGGGTCAATATGGTGTCAATAATAATGCAGAAGAAATTAGGAGAACGGGAGGCAAATTGAATTCTGTACCCTCTTTTTACTGTTGTTAACAGAAATGAGGACAAACTAAGCAGAAGTTTCCACATTGCCAGGAAGTCCTAGACAGATACTAACTTGTCTATTTGTCCTTTCTCCTGAAACAGAGGACTGGCAAGAGAATTCTGGTTGGGTACTTCTACCCCCGAAACACCTGAGGTGGTGAAGAAATTAGATCGAATCCTCAGATCGAATCTACTTTTCGGCTGTGAGGCCTGCATAGGCTGCCCAGTCCCTTAAGGACTCTGACAGGAAGTTCTCAAGGCAGCAGAGAACTTAGAAGAAAAAGCCGAGGTAGATGGACCACTGACGGCGCAGCAACCTGACCACAATGGGGGAGGTGCTCCTTGAACACCTCCGATTGCTTCTTAGCCTCCCAGTATCTTTCAACGACGGAGCTCACTGTGTCTCCGAACAGACCTTGAGGAGCAACCGGGGCATCCAAAAGGAAGGCTTTGTCCCTGTCACGAATGCCCGACAGGTTGAGCCACCAAGGCTGCCATAGAACGGCTGATGGAACTGGCT
Organism: Botia almorhae; assembly: GCA_036877575.1. Taxonomy (NCBI): domain Eukaryota; kingdom Metazoa; phylum Chordata; class Actinopteri; order Cypriniformes; family Botiidae; genus Botia; species Botia almorhae. The sequence continues at coordinate 33,739 of JAZGTJ010002016.1, forward strand.
TTTTGCTTTGTGGTATGGAGGGCAAGATATGTGGGTCCATGGAGCTCGTGAACCGCATCCGATTTTAACCCCCCAATTGGTCAAGGTCTTTGAGGTGGTCAGCCTGGTACGCCTGCAAAATTTCCATGGTGTGCAGCAATGCACAAGCCTGACCTGCTGCTGCATATGCCTTGCATCCATCATCCAGCAAAAAGATATTTTACTGTGCTGTCGTTCATCTGGCCAATCAAGGCTCTGCCTCTCAACAGCATGACAAACAACCTCTATCAGCTCCTCAAATGCGGCAGAAAGAGGAAGCTGGTCTGTCTCAGCACCCATCTGGCTGCTAGCAGTCAGATTGTCATCCAATGCTGCCAGCAAAACGAGCTGAGAGCCCCACGAGTGAATCCTTAGCTTCACCTCGGCCTGCGAGGTACAGCTGCCTGACTACAATCAGGATTGAAAAAAAGACAGACAGGAACGGAGCGTCTTTTTGCAGGCGCCTTTTAAAGGCTTTGTGGCATGCAATGCTACGTCACATGACCTTGAACTTGTCTATATATAGGCCAGGTTTTAAACGTGTTCAGACTGTGGAGCGCCTTAAACGCATTTCGAGTTCCCTCGAAAATGAACTTCCTGTTTCCATTTTTTACCATAAAGAGACAAGAGACATCTAGATACAAGTTGTGAGTGTCTCTAGATGCTCACCTTGCCATGGCAACACCATTCAAGACATCAAAAAGCAATTTTGCATCTTTAATGACTTCCCATGATGTTTACCAAGCTTGGTTGTCATTCACATGAAATCCCTAGATTTTTTGGTCATTCACATGAAATACTTACATAAGTATTTAAAAATTCATTCAAGCACTTTTCAGAAAATCCTTCCTGTTGAAGGAGCATGTACATGTGTGTGTATGCATGATATATGCACTATATTTTATAAGCCCACATGGGCTTGGGGCAGGAGACATGGGATAAGAGACCAATTCAAATCAACACAAAATCCATAACTAAGTTTTGAGTGTCTCTAGATGTTACACACCAAAATCTGCGAAAATCTGACAAAAGCTGTAGGAGTTCAAAAAAGTGGGTTTTTAATATTATTCAATATGGCCAGCAGGAAAAGTGCTCACTGTGACAAATTTGGTATCGCAGGACTTGACAAGAGTCAAAGGATGTAAAGGATGTAGTCATAACAATATGGCATTTCAGTCTAATGTTTAAGCATTTTTCAGAAATTTTGTTATATCTTTTAACCACTGGGGCACAGACACCAAACTTTGCATGTGCTCTTTGAACTTGGTTCTGATGAACCATACCAAGTTTTGTAACGATTTGTAACAATATTGCATTCCATGAATACTTTATTTTACAACAAAATTCAAAAGATCTAGACCACTCTCATTATAGAGAGACCAAAGTTTTTAAAAGTTTAAAGCAAAAACAATCCATTTTCTAATTTATCTCTGAACCAGCAGGTGGCGCAACTAACAAAACTGTGAATGTATCATCAGAGGTCATCATCTGATGACACATACCAAGTTTCATGTTAATCCACCAAACCGTTGGCAAGATACAGCCTCATATCTATTTCTGCATGAATGCCCAAAAAGTTCTGATATACCGCATCTACAAGAGTACAACAGATTGAGCCAAATTCCATAACTTTATATCAGGGTGTCTCTAGATGATACATTTCAAATTTCCATGATGAAAAATGACATCACAGGGTTCATCTCAATTGGCAGGAGCCAAGTTAATAAGGAAAAAATTAGTTTTGTTTTGAGTCAGAAGCTATCTTAAACATGAGCGAAATGTTGAACTGCTGATGACTTGTCTTGATACTTTTTGGTATCTTGCCATCTAATAACTTTAACTGTTACTTGAAAACTATTTCAACTTATTATGTGCTAGCGACGACAAAAACCAAGTTGTGTCAATAAAGTTTTGTAAATATACAGCCTTAAGTCCTATTGATATACTTGCCCTAGAATTTGTTGATGCAGTATACGAGAACCATTTGATCCCATAAACGTGTAAAAAAATTCAACTTTTGGTTTAAGGTAGAGAATCCAAATTTGTTATGGTAACATTTCAGACTGTCCTCTGTGTGCCACATTTCACAACATTTTACCAATTTGGCTCTAAGGACTAGACTTGAGCGGAAGAAGAAGAGAAACAAATAAAGCTGCAAGAAACAATTAATGTTTAAGCCCATCAATGGCAGTAAGACAAGAATTTGTGAGCATCTGCGAAATTGAGAAACCTTAGATTAAAAAGCAGCTAAGAAACAAATACAACACAATACATTATTTATAACTTTTGACCAGTAGGCAGCGCTGTCATCAAATGTTTATGATGCTGTCAGTATAATGTGGCAATGGCACAAAGTTTCAAGTCATTATTCAAAAGTTTTGCAAAGATATAGCCTGAATTCCATTTTGTATGCTTGCCATCAAATTTGATATTTGTGGACTTCTCTGATAATGGGATTAGAAAAAGCAGCTAAAGAAAACATTAAAGTAAAACCCATTACAAAACAATTAAACAATTTATCAACTTTGACCAACAGGTGGCACTGTTACCAAATTTTCCCTCAGGAGGCTTTTAGGATGTTGTGGTTATACACAAAGGTTTGGTAAAGATACAGCCTGATTTCTTTTTTATGTGCTCGCCTTCAAATTCATTGACAAGGTATAGATAAACGATTCAAACAATCAATATGAATTCCATAATTGTTTCGTGTCTCTAGATGCTACATACTAAGTTTTGTGTAAATCGGACAAACACTATAGGGGTTGGAAAAAGTAAATTTTCAATATAATTTAACCAGTCAGGAAGTAGCATTGACAAGGACAAATCTGGTATCCTAGGACTCGGCACAAGCCAAATAATCTATTGAAAGGAGTTGCATGTCAATATATTTGGATATCGTTTGACTCTGCATGCCTCAAGGAATCTAAAGAGACCACTCATAATTTATGAGCAAAGAATTCAATAAATCAAGTCATAAACACAAATAGCTATCCCTGGACCAGTAGGTAGTAGGCAGTAGGTAGCTCTAATAAGAAAACTACAGTTTCAAACACTTTTAGTGCTTGGGACCTAATATCCTAAGAAAGCAGAGCCCTTCGAACTTTCACTGCTTGGGCCCTATATATTTATGGATATTCTGGTACTACGCAAAATGCTGCACTGGAAAACTAGAAGACTGTGTTTTGGGACATGCATAGGTTTTTCCAACTTATTTACATGCTTTAATCCTTTCAACTGAATGAGGAAATATCACACAAATCATGTGATGTGTGATACTGCTTGATTACATTAATGTAAAGATTTGTTGTACATTGATTATATAGTTGTTGCCACCATTTTATAAGCTACTTGAGACTGTACAACACTCCCTAACCAAAGCCAGATTCCTGTGGACTGTTGCTTGAACATCAGGCACAGACTTGAGTTTGGGTTTTTAGCTCTTACTTGTGTGCAAAATCTTTAGGTGGCAAGGCAGCTTTGATGATTTCCAGGATCTTGCTAAGGTAGGGTTGAATATCTGCCCTTACGGCCACCACCAGCAGCCCCAGCGACTGAAACGCTGCTGTGCGCTCCTTCTCCTTCTTCAAGCAACCCAGCAGGTGACCCATAGTGTCCTGCAAATACTGGTCTAAGGGTGGAAGACAGGACTTAATGTAGTCAAGCTAAACAAAACAATAATTAAATATGCTTAAAAGTCTCTTCAAATCCTGATAGGAATCACCAAGTAATGTAAATATATTAATACAAATATATATCTTGTGAAACCCACAGAACCATGAAATGTGTCCAATCATTGCATTCTGATCACTGCAATAGTTGCAATGATAGCATGTCCTACCTGCTGGCAAACTATGTATGCATTCATGTGCTGGAGAAGTTGTGACTTCTCTCGAAGAACGCTCTGAAGGAAGGGTTAGGCATGATCTTATGCTTTCAAAGCTAGCTTACCATTGCTAGCCCCTCCAAAATTGTTTACCCTACACTTAACTACTACACTGTATGTGTGAACTATTTTCCTGATGTGTCAAGATGTTCTGGAACAAAGCGTAGCAGATGAGCATGTTACCGGTAAAGGTGTGAGGTTGAAAGGCAGCGAGCCGGGGTAGCAAGTTCAAAATGGTCATTTGAATCAGTGGATTCTTACTGCTCCTGTACTTCAGCACCCAGCGACACACCTGAAACAACAGCACAGTCAGGAACTATCACTTTATATTCTCACAGAAATATATTCCTGAAAATAAAATTCCTGAAAACCTTCATATATTAAACATTAAAAGATGTAAACGACTCATCTTCTAATACCAAGCAGGCTGGAAAAGTCAATAAACTACCATAATTGCTCATTTTGAAAGAACAGACTAGATCCTGTGAACTTTGTTGAGCTGTTTTGGAGGAATATGTGAACTTCTTTGATCAGAGCTGCAAAAAACATTTTTTATTTTAGGCCATAGCACAGCAAACTGATGAAATTTTGCCAGTGTTGTCAGATTGCCCTAGTGCCCAGGTCTATCCAGTGTACCACTGCACCAACAATATACTAGTCCATTAGACATTACAAGCCTCATTATATTAATGAACACAATGCCTGATCACCTGGTCAAAGCGCTCCTCCATCAGCTCTCTGCAGTAGCGGCTCTCCACCAGCGTGCTTTTGGAGGGAACAGGTGTAGCTCCAAAGCTCAGGAACCCTTGGGGTGTGCTGTATCCCAGCAGCCCCAGAAGAGCGTTGGACTGCTGCGGCTGCACAGACTGGAAGCTGGTAAAGGGTGTGATGTGACGAGGCTTAGTGCCAAAACCCATCAGCTCCTTACAGTACTTATCATGAACCATCTGCTGCTGAGTGATCTCCTCCATCTCCTCCCTCATACGCTGAAGACAGAGGAAAATCCAGAATTAGTGAAAGACAAGAGCAAATGAATGAATGAATGATGACATGAATGAGTGAGTGAGTGAGTGAGTGAGTAAATAAAAGACATTAAGAATGAATTAATTAATAAAAGTAAAAAGTGAAAAAAAACTAAAACGAAAACAATAGAATGAACTAACAAGTGAAACAATGGGCAAAAAAGCAGAGGCAAAAGCAATGGAAAACAGAAAAATAACCAAACTGATAAGAGAGAGTTTATGATCACTGTTCGGTAAGTGTGTTTGTGGACTCTCATACCTCTCCTTCCATGCTGCTTATTCGCACCAGTTCATTTAGTATCAACAGCGCTCCATGCACACGGTCGTCCTTGTTCATGCCTTTTTCTTTAGCCAAAGTTTCATCGAAACCTTTCTCAGCTTCCTCAAATGTTTGCTGTTCATGGCAGAAGCATATAGTTTATCTTCAGAAGTGCTGACAAACATGTAGAGAGGCGTGTGGACTCTGACCTTGTACCACTGAGGTTTTTGCATCTCTTTGGTCTCTCTCTGGGTGGTGAGGATCAGGCAGGCTCTGAGGGCAGAAACCGCACCTTCACGGATCGCTTGTTTGGAGTCCCATACCGCATAGAAGATGTTGTCGAAGAACGGCTGCACCTGCTGGAAAAAGAAGGTGGGCGCACTCACAGCAAGCTCCCGCAAAACCAGCACCTGCAACAAAAGACGTGAAGTCCAGTCACATCGGTCAGCAGACTCCATCACACTTATCTCAGATCTGCAGTTACAAAGCTTAAAGTCAACTCCAAAGGAAGATATTCTTTTGAATAGAAAACACTTTTCAAAACCAATTCAAATGCCTTGGTTGTGGTTCTCTTTCAGAAACATACATCGCAATTTGCTTTTTTAAATATTTCCCACCACGGCATATGCAAAAAAGGGGGTGAGCCCTGGCTAAGTTGCTTTAATACGTTGTAGCCATGTCAAAGATACTTTTTTGTTTCCATCTCAACAAGTTTCTCTGGGGGTGATTATTGTGTTAATAGTTTTTATCTGTGGGCATTCTAACTTTTCTAAGCTTTAGTTTACTGCTTGTAGTCCTGGCAACAAAAATTTAGCTACACTTGTTCTACTGAAAGATGAATAGTGGTGCTACTTTATCAGCCACATCAAAAGCTGTTTTAAACAAATATTGTGTGGGTGTGTGAACCTTATTTTTGGTCTGCTGAAGAAAATTCATCATTATTTGACTCTTGCTTAAAATGATAATGCAAAATTGATACTGTTAGTGTTTACATCTGAGAAGCTGAAATTTACAGCTATGGTAATAGGTGTATCATTACAAAAACATGCTCAAAGCGGTTGACCAACCACACCAACCCAGTTTTTTGAATCAAGCATAAAACCCTATTCTAGTAGACCCAATAACTAAATCAAGAATTTGTACAACAACATTTTAAACAAATACAGCAAAATAATATATAGTAATATATAATACAATATATTATCATCAAAATACCGCAGCGTGCCGTCGGCCTTCATTTCGGTCTGCTCCTAGCCACTCCAGAGCTCTCTTCACCTCAAACTCCACATACTCTGCAGTAAAGGTGTCACCTGCCATTGACAGGTGGCCCATGGCCTTAGAGGCCATCTCCATGACAACCGAATCATTGGAGGGCAGCAGGTTACGCAGGTAGTTGGCAAAGCGGCTTATCCTGGTGGCATTGCCCCCCTCCACACCGATCAAACTTACTGGAGAGACACAATGAGCAACAAAACACACACGTCACATGCTTGATTTTTATGCTGGAGGTGGAGTGTGTGACTCTTTGGCTCAGACTCACCTATGGCTAGAATACCACCTTTCTTCTCATTCACATCGGAGCTGGAAACCAGCTCAAATATGTGGTGGTTCAGCTCATCGTAGAATGTGGTTGCTTCATCTTGGCTTAGCTTGAGAGAGAGAAAAAAGAAATTAGCACAACAAACACAAATATTCCCTGTTTATCATGCCATGAAAGAATATGTTTTTTTTCTTTGATTAATATTTAAAAAATTTCAGGTTATATGAACCTGCTATGGGGCTTGTATTTTCATTAGACTTACATGAATTCTTCAGTTAAAATTTTTGTTATTTGAGCTTTAAATATGCCTAAATAATACTAAAAAAGTAAAACCTTCTTGGCATTATTCTTCATATCAAAAGTATTTTAAATCAAACCTCTTCCATGCCCAATCTTATTTTTTACCTTTTTTATTCTTACAGGTTAATTCTATCAAACCCGCCTTATCATAAAATGTACAATGTTTGTGTAAAACATTTATTGGTGGTTCCCAAGGCTTTCTCAGTATTTTTTAACACACTTCCTGTCAATTTAAGGTGACCTGAGTTTGTGGAAAGGGCTATATAAATAAAGCTTCTTACTTATTTAATCCCACTGCTGAACAAGTTGTTTTCTGTGGTAACTGCTTACCTTGACAAGTTTAGAGAAGGAAACATCTTTTATTTGCCTGTTATGTCATGTTTACCTCTCTGAGTTCAGTGGTAACGTAGTGTTGCAGGTCTTTGGCAGCTTTGGCACGCATGTCTTCATTGCGACTCTTGAGGCCGCTCACAAACTGTTGCAACACAGACGCAGTGCCAGACATGCTGGCAGCCAGGACAAAACTTCCCGCAGCAATCCTGCAATTATTTGTGTTTAGAACACAAATATATTAAAAATATATTTATATATTAAAAACACATATATATTTAAAATACATAAATACATGCTGTTTTCATTTGAAATAAAGCAAATTCTACATATTTCTGGTTTATTTTAGGTATTATGTGATATGTTAAGACATTACATTCGGTCACCAGCATTTCCTGAAATCAAAGTGATCTTGAAAAAAAACCTTTGAGGGCATTAATGTCAATGGCAGCCATTTGCAAGTGTTTACATTACATTAAATTATTAAAATTAAGGGTTTTCAACTGTGCATTAAAAATGGTCTCTATTCAGCAGGTAAACAATCAAAGGCCACGTTTGTTCACACAACAGCAGAATATAATTGTCAGCCCTGTATTTTAGTCTTTAATATAGGGGGTTAGGTTAAGACTCCGCCGCTGGACTCACAACTGCATTTTTGGTTATGCACAGTTAATCCTCCGAAACCAAACAGATGCGCTATAGTGCGATATTACACCTGTTTGTGAAAGATAAAAAGCTAAAGATCATTCTCTCCTGTGCTGGTTGACTGCATCATTCAGAGAAGCACAAAGCACAATGGGCTTTTATCTGTCTGTAATTTGCACTACACAGACAACAAAATGAATGAAAGCGATGTGTAAAATAAGCTACTTGAAGAGCAAGAATAATGCAATTGTGTTGCTCCAAAACAACACAATACAAAATTTTAATTATTGTTGTCTTGGCAGAGCACATGTTGCAGGGGTTCAGTTGTGTGCTACAAACGCTGCCAGGGTAGTTATGAAGCCCACTGTCTTTGACTTTGAACACCCCTGATTTAAATCACACAAATCATGACAAATAAGGACATCTGTGTGATTTTATCGCCCAATTTAAAAGTGGTCAATCACGTGTGATTTACCCTTGAATCCTAATATAAAAGTTTTAAAACCAAATCTTGTAGTTTTTGTAATTTTATTTAATAGACTATAAAACCATGTAAACACTAAATGCAAGTCATTTAGGACTGAGGCCTGTTTAGACCAGGGTCTGATTAGGGCCACAATGAAAAGCTCATGTGAGAAGCAGACATGAGTAGCAAATGGAAGCAGACACTTTGGCCTGTGCCGTCAACACAGACCAGGGGTCTCCAAGCCATGTTCTCGGAGGTCCACAGACCTGCAGAATTTAGCTTCAACACACCTGCCTGAATGTTAATAGCATGCACATTTTCACAATTTACAATTGCATTCTCGACAAAGCTGCACTGAATTAGCAGTTTCAAAGACCTTGATCAGACGGTTTAGGGTTGACACTGAACTCTGCAGGTCTGTGTACCTCACTGGAGTCCATATCACAAAGATTATGGTCAGGGGTGAATTATGAAGGACCCAAGGATTATCCAAGGACCCCCATCCCTGTCCCACCAACTTTTATAATACTTTTCCGTAGATGCACCTTCACATTAATAGAATGTAAATGTAATATAATGATATCACGGGGATATAAGCTTATCAAACCACTCATATTCAGAAGCTTCAAATGCATGTTTTGCTGGGGTTAGAGCCTTTAAAATAGAAGTCTTATAAATAAACCACTTAAATGATAAAAAAAATGATAGAAACAAATAATAAATGCCAATGTACTGTTATTGTTGTTATTATAGTGCTGCATGAAAGTTTGTGAACCCTCCAGACATGATCAGGTTTTGTGTAAAAAAAATAATAATAAACTAATCAAATGTATATTCAAAACCCAATTTGTGAAGCAGACTTCCAAATGATGGACACAAACAAAAAAAAGGATATATTGTCATTATTTATTAAACAGAAGGGGTTAATGTCACAAAAACTGGAAATTTGACTTGTGCAGAAGTATGTGAAGCCTTTTATTTGGTAGCTTTAACATTTGGTTAAAAAAATAATGGCGTATACCAAGATGGCGCCGAGTATGGCAGCCTCAGTGCTTAGCTCTCAAGTGTTTTTGTTTCTGTTAGTTTTTCCTGTTTTTTGTTTTTCAAACACCATCAGTTTTACCAGGGATGAACTGCTGAACATTTGGCAGAACACTCCACAACATTTTTTACCGTATTTTGTTTATTCGGACGTTTTGCTGAATGTTGTAGTTAGCGGAGTAGCGACGCTGATCAAACGCTTTAGGATGCGCAGACGGGGGAAGCGAGCCGGCGCGCTCGTAAAACTCAGACAACGCAGATTTTGAACGCCAGTGCCTAGCATCCATCTGGCGAATCTAAGCTCTCTACCTAACAAAACGGATGAACTTCTGCTCACCCGGATCAACAAGGATTTTTCAAACTCTGCTGCTCTGTGTTTCACGGAAACCTAGCTGAACGACGCCATTCCAGACAGCGCGTTAAGTCTGCCGGGCTTTCAGCTGTTTAGAGCTGATCGAGACGCAGAATCAACGGGGAAAATCGTGCGGCGGCGGGACGTGCTTTTACATCAACGAAAGGTGGTGTACAGATGTATTTGTGTTAATGAAGATGTGCTTTTCCGATCTAGAAGCACTCTTTATTAACTGTAAGCCTTTCTATTCGCCGCGGAAGTTTTGCTCGTTCATTCTGGTGACTGTGTTTACATTCCTCCGCAAACGCACGTGAGCCTGGCTTTAAAGAAACTCGCGGATCTGATCACAGAGACTGAGCTACATCACTCGGACTCTGTTTTAATCACTCTCCGGGGCTTTAATAAAGCAAATCTATCACGTGTCCATTACATGTCCCACCAGAGACAGTAATATACTGGATCACTGCTACACATTAATAAAAGATGCATATCACTCTTTTACCCAAACGACCAGGCACAGGAGCAGTTTCTTCCCCCAGGCAGTCCATGTCATGAACAATTAACAATGTCATGAACACTTACAATACACATGGTACACACAACACTTTTTTTTACATTATTTATTTAACACACACACTATTTACATGTCATACTTCGAATGTAAAGCTGCGAGTTGGAACTCTCTGATCACTGTCTGGTTCATCTCATACCGACCTACAGGCAGAAACTAAAATAAGGTAAACCTGTATTAAAGTCTGTAGAAAGATGGACTAAAGAAGCGATGCAGGATTTACAAGCCTGTTTTTCTCTCACTGATTGGTCTGTTTTTGAAACTGCTGCCAACGATCTAGACGAGCTCACAGAGACTGTAACTTCATATATCAGTTTCTGTGAGGATATGTGCATTCCTACCAGGACTCATTTAACCTACAACAATGACAAACCATGGTTCACTGCAAAACTCAGCCAGCTCAGTCAGGTCAATGAAGATGCTCGCAGGAATGGGGAGTCTTGTACAAACAGGCCAAGGAGATCAGAGTGGCAAAGAGGAATTATTCAGAAAAGCTACGGACTCACTTCTCCTTTGGTGACACGGTTTCAGTGTGGAAAGGTCTGAAGGATATCACCAGTTACAAGACACCATCCCCCTGCACTGTGGTGAATTAACAACTGGCAGACAATCTAAACGAGTTCTACTGCAGGTTTGAAAAAAACCAAGATGATACCAAGATGGCGCCGGTGAGGTCGGCTGCCGTCACGACTGCTCTTACCAATTTTTATTTGTTTTGGTCTTTTAAACTAAGTTTAGTTACACACATATCGACAAACTTCAACACGAAGCACATTCGTTACACCAGAGATTCTCTTATTTCTATTGGTGTACAATGTACTCACATTTCAACGCTTTTGACCCCAGATCCCAGCTGGATGAGTGAGATCCTGAGGGAGAACAAAGAACGTGACCTGAAGCGGCGCCCCCGAGGAAAACGAGCCGGCGTAAGGAACAGGCTGAGAACCCGTGCACACCGCACACCTCTGCCTAGCATCCTGCTCGCCAACGTCCAGTCACTGGAGAACAAGCTTGATGACCTCAGGGCCAGGGTAAAGTTCCAGAGAGACATTCGGGACTGCAATATCCTCTGCTTCACCGAGACATGGCTAAACCCAGCGGTGCCGGACCACGCTATCCAGCCGGCAGAGTCCTTCTCGGTTCACCGCATGGACAGAACTCGGGGAAATCAGGAGGCGGCGGTGTGTGTTTAATGGTGAACAGCAGCTGGTGCGACAGCGCGAGCATTGTTTCTCTCACACGCACATGCACACCCAACCTGGAACTACTGACCATCAAATGTCTTTTTATCTTCCTCGGGAGCTTACATCGGCTCGGAAGGAGGTCTCACGCTGGACGGACCAATCGGTGGTCGCTCTGCAAGACGCTCTGGAGGACGCAGGCTGGGACATGTTCCAGCGCAGCTCTGATGACATCAACATGTTTACGGAAGCGGTTGTGGGATTCATCGGGAAACTAGAGGCTGACACAGTTCACAAAACTATCATCAGAACGTTTCCTAATCAGAAGCCGTGGGTGGATAAATCCGTCCATGACGCTCTGAGATCCCGCTCCGCAGCTTACCACATGGGGCTCGCCAGCGGAAACATGGACGAGTATAAAGCTGCATCCTTTAGCGTGCGCAGAGTGGTGAAGCAGACAAAGCGGCGCTACGGACAGAAACTAGAGTCACAATTTCAACAGAGTGGCTCTAGGACTCTGTGGCAGGGACTAAGAACAATAACGGACTACAAAACATTATTTTGCTGATCAGTAAATGCGGACGCTTCTCTAGCAGATGAGTTAAACATCTTTTTGCTCGCTTCGAGGCTGCAGCTCACAGCGCTGAGCCATCTGGACAGCAGGAAGGGGAATTATGTTAAAATGCTGTTTGTTGACTACAGTTGAGCGTTTAACACCATAATTTCCTCCATACTCACCACTAAGCTGGAGACACTGGGCCTTAGCCCATCCCTGTGTCGATGGATCTCCAACTTCCTGCAAGACAGACCTCAGGCAGTACAGGTGGGCAACCATGTCTCACCCTCACTTACCCTCAGCACTGGAGCCCCTCAGGGTTGTGTTCTGAGCCCCCTGCTGTACTCATTGTACACCTTTGACTGCGTGGCCACATCCAGCTCCACCAACATTGTGAAGTTTGCTGACGATACTGTGGTGGTGGGCATGATCTCCAATAACAACGAGACGGCCTACCTAGAGGAGATTAAAAACCTGAAAACATGGTGCCAGGTCAACAATCTCCTCCTGAACGTCAGCAAGACAAAGGAGCTGATAGTGGACTTCAGCACAAAGCAGGAAAGGAATTACCAGCCCCTCATCATCGACGGGACCCCAGNGGAGAGAGTGAACAGTTTCCGGTACCTAGGTGTTTACATCACGCAGGACCTGAAATGGTCCTGTCACATTAACACCCTGGTGAAGAAGGCCCGGCAGCGTCTTTATCATCTTAGACGGCTGAAGGACTTTAAACCGCCCTCAAAGGTGCTAAAGACATTCTACACCTGCACCATTGAGAGCATCCTGACGGGAAACATCACAGCCTGGTTTGGAAACAGCACCAAACAGGACAGGCAA
>JAZGTJ010002017.1:0-17306 GCA_036877575.1 Botia almorhae
CCACCCATTACCCCCAGTAAACAACGCCCCTTTTCAGAAAGTTTTTCAAACCAGAGGTGTGAAAAAGCACCTCTGAAACAGGGGGGTGTTGTGACCCTTTAAGAATATAATTATGATTGTGTTCGACTTAAGAAAGTCATATACACCTATGATCGCGGGTGAGTAAATTGAGCCAAGTTTCATTTTTGGGTGAACCATTCCTTTAACAGGATTCTTCACTCTTCCAGTGTCTCACCTCATCCTGCAGATGAAGGAACGCCGTGCACCTATACTCATCCTCAATGATGACTGACCAGCCTCTTTCTTCACTGTCCCTGTTTTCAGGTCCAACATCCGGCCTGCAGGGAGAAAAGGAGGCAGTTTTAAGCAAACACACTAAGAACAGAGAGAAGAGGGATGGACACAAAGCTGTTGCTCACCGCTGTTGTTGTTCTCACTGGTGGAGAGCTGCTCTCTAAGTTTCTCTATGTCATCTGGATGAAGCTGGTCATACAATGAGGAGCTGAGCCAATCAGATTGTGCCTGGTTCAGAACTGGTGTGACAGAATCTGATACATAAACAATATTGCCGGTCTCACATGACACAACAAACAGAAAACCATCGGCAGCTTCCAAAATGAGATGCTTCAGCTCCTACAGAAAGAAAAAGAGTTACGTAGACTGAAGTAGGCTATTTCTCAAATTTGAGATACTCTGACAACTACCCTCATCTCTTATACTGAAATAGTGTTCCTTGTGGTCAAAATCAAGTTTTTATTGGTGTTTATATGTTTATGTGGTGTTTTTAATATGCTTTAAGACCATGTGGAAATTCATGTGACCAAACCATGTGTAAATTTATTATGGCAACACCATGCAGTTCAAATATAGTCTCAAAGACACAGTTTAAAACTGCCTAATGTAATTTGCATATTCATGGTTCTGCGCATACTAAATTAAGCAAGGGTGTAGAGTTACATTCAAGCTATTTCAAGGCACGTAGAAGTAATTTTCACAGGAAATAAAGTTTAAATGTCATTTTAAGGTGAGTTTTAAGGGATAAAATTATCATCTACAGAGAGTCTTTAAGCAATGTAACATGTTGCAAGCTAATTCTGACACTGCAATATGCATAAAACAAATTGCCAAACAGACCATTTGGGCATGTGATGCCCAACAATGCTATGTAGCCAGCTCACCAAGTTGTCTGCAATAGTTTATCTGTGCAATAAGGGTTCAATGGTATTCTAACCTGGTCTGTGAGGAAGGCCGGTTTGTACCCTCCATCTGTGCCAGTGTTGCCGCTTCCCCTGAGTGTCTTCATGTGTGATACAGCCATACGCAGGATCGTAAGCTTGTCTGGTTTCCGTGCCAGCGCACTGCAGGTGGGCACCATGTCCGACAGCTCTGTGATGTACGCGGTCATCTTATTCCTCCGTCTCCGCTCTATCTCGCTGTGATTCTCCCTGGGGTCAGGAGGTCATAGGAGGAGGATGAGAGATGGGTGGACAGATGCATGGAATCGTGGGAAGAGAAGGCAGATGAAAGGAGCAGCAGCACAGGGAAAGTGAAGAGATGAGGGAGAAGAGAGGTCAAAACAGAGAGTAAGCAAGACAGAAAGATGAATGGGAAAAAAAATGTAGCCCGCATTACTGTGCTGTTAAATGAGACGACGCAAGCTGATCTTTTGGTGACAAACAAATGTGTATGAAAGATCTCATGAATGCTGAAAGAAAAAGCCTTTTCAAATGGCCTGAGAGAAGAAGAGAGGGATACAGAAGGGACGAAAGAGGAAGTGCTCAAAAGAAAACATTGGAAGTGCAAGAGTCAGGAAGTAACTGTGAACCAAGTGTGTGATCTCTAGATCTGTTAAAAGGATCAATACGTTCGATACATCTGTGGGATAATGGTGATTAAAACAAATCACTTTGATACGCTCCATGGTTTGTACAAAAGCAGCAAATGTTTGAAACAATGCTTTTAAACCAAAATAGTAGACCGCTGTAGAGCTATTCACACTGAACGCAATCAATTGCACTGTAACAAAATGAGACAAGAGGCACTGTAGCACAGAAACTTATTGCAAATGAAACTCTAGCAGTAAACACACAGAAGTAGTGTTGTGTATACTATATATTTGCACCAATGTTTTATATATATTTCTCAACATTGTTATTAAGAAAAATAATTTCTATATTTATCTGCATGTACACTTGTTTACATTTTTCTATACACTGCAATTTTGAATTAATGTCTTTAAAATGGTATCTATGAACATTGCAATCTTAAGCTTAAAATAAACACTGCAGTACACTATACACTGCAATTTTGAATTAATGTCTTTAAAATGGTATCTATGAACATTGCGATCTTAAGCTTAAAATAAACATTCCGTATATAAAGTGTTCAGTTATGTGCTTCAGTTAAAAAATATTAACCTCTGCAAGTGAAAAATCACACAGGCAAATGTTACTAATTTTAGTGATTGCTTTTTTAAACATGTACATTTATGCATTTGTCAGACACTTTTATCCAAAGCGACTTACATTGCATTATACTATACATTGTTTCTGAGTATGTGCAATCCCTGGGATCGAGCACATGACCTTGGCATTGTTAACGCCATGCTCTAACCACTGAGCTACAGGAACGCTTTTAAACATAACAGAAGATCTTGACATCTTAAGTATGTTGCTCATCACATAAAGATAATGTTGTTAATATGGTTACAAAGCACTAGAGGCACGTTATCATTCTGACATTATCTCAAGTCATATTTATTTATATATTTTTGGTCCTTTATGTGAAACTACCTGTGATTCTGTCTTTCAAGAACAAGTGTACCCAACTTCACGTCTTTTTTCTTTTAGAAAAGCATTAAACTCATCTGTACTGCTCCTGCTGCTAATAATAAAATGTTTCATGGATCTCCTTTTTTTACATGTGGTTCTATGAGGTATTGCTAATGTTTCAAGTTCTCTGTAGTGAAAGTCGGAGGGCTGATCAGCCAGAAAGTACAGAGCGTTATGTAAGTGAAATTCACTGTCAATCAGCACCTTACAGGCATAATTATCTGGAGGTTATCAATCACTTTGTGTTGTGTGAAACTCCTATTATCCCTGGGCCTGTTTACAGCTGCATTTTGATAAATCGGATCACAAGTGGACGATGCTAAATACAGGTGCAAGGCTCGCAAAATGTAAAAATCCCTGGTAGCCCTTCAGGCAGGCACTGCTCAGATTTTGGTAGCCCGAAATGAATTTAAGTAGCCCAAATAAAAAAAATTTTAAAAACACAAATAACAACAATCGTATAAAATAATTAAATTAAAACCATCAATACAAATATTTGGTTCTAACTGAACTGAAATTTCTATGAACTTGTAGAAACAATATAGAACATAATTAAGTCAGATTCTGAAATATCAGCTAATTTTCAGATACGAAAATTCCATTCGACGTTAAGGGCATAGCATCTCCTTCATCAGCTTTCTCCATCTGTGCATCGGTCTCCACTTCAGAACTGAAATACCTGCGTAAATCCATGCGCATCTTATTTTCACACACGCAGATAAGATAGCCCGACGGGCAGGGCGGAAAGTCATTTTGGTAGCCCGACTGTATGACACAATAGCCCCGGGACGTTTTTTGCGAGCCCTGAGGTGTAAATGGGGTCTAAAACATTTTGAGTTTGTTAGTCAACCACATCCAGAGGTAGTCGAAAATGCATTTGACCTGATCGCTTTTGTGGTGTAGACGCTCATGTGGTTGAACGGGTTCGAAAAAAAAAAAAAAAGTACTGACCTAATGCGTAATCATTGCAGAGGCGTTGGAAAGCACACTTGTCATACGGGATTTAAATGAGTCAAAGTAGAATGTTTAATTAAATAATAATAATAATTTTTAAATAATAATTGCTTGTGTTTTGATGAAAGCTGAGGGACCCACCCACAGACCCTCCTCTCAAAGTAATCAAGACAGAAGCAGTTGAAAATGGACAAAAGAGCTTAAAACCAGATGTAACAGGGTATGTGTCTCTGTTTAACTGGATGGGTACTTCATCAAGGTGATTTAATCAGGGACCTTGTTTGCCTAAACAGAATCTTTGCAAACTTACAAAAAAATCCGAGCTATCATATTTCTCCTGTATTTTAACCTCAGCTTTCCACTAAAGGACACTTTCAATCTCTCCCAGACAATGCTGACTCATTCTGAGTTCTGATTTCAAAAGCAATACCTGGCAAATCGCTCTTTGTCGTTTGAACCACTTCCTTCATCATCACATCTGGAAAAAAACAAACAAACAAACAAACAAACAAACAAATACTAAGTAATACAAAATATAAAATGAAGTCATTAAACATAAACCACACTAAAATTCACATCCACTTCATACTTCAGAGTCACAGATTATGACTAACCTGAATAATTTGCTTCCCTCGTCGTCATCAAAGTCAGAACTGGAGAAAAGAGCAAGAACAACCGAAACCAGGGAAATTCACATTAGTCTGTAACCGAGTAGACTGCACAACTGCAAAAACCACATTTAAACATTCCCGTATTTCTCCACACATTTAACAGAATGGCAAATGGCCAAAGCGAAACAAACAGATGATTATATAAAATTAACTACAGGCATTAAAAGCACAGCATGGTTATTATGCTAAACCAAAATGCCATGTGTGTGAATTTGCTTCTGGAAATACACTGTTAGCAGAACCGTGTTTAGCCTTCCAACCCTGTAGAGATTTTGGCCATTTGTGATGTATATTTAACGGAACAGTTCAAACAAAATCTGAATTTATCTCGTAAGTGGAATACAAAAGCAAAATGCACAGGGAAATGCAAAATGACAGGGATGAACTCAATTTTGATAAAAAAAATAAAATAAAAACAAAAAGCACCATAAAAGCAGCCCATAGACCAAAGCGTGTGGTGATCAGAATTTAATGTAAGGCATTATTGGCTGAAAACCAATCCCTCTGCTGCAGCTTTTAAATCTACATATTCAAATACAGCAGGTTAAAATGCACCACACCATGTTTGATGTCAAACATGAGACACTGTTGGTTTTTGTGTGTCACATAATGGAATGTAGCACAGCAAGTCTGAATGTAAGTGTAAATAAAATTTGACAGCTACAGAAAACTTCATTTAAAAAATGTCTTTAATTTTGTCTGTTTTTCATTAAAATGTCTTCTGAGTACTTGGAACAGAGTGATATGCATTAAAGAATGGAATGGAGAGGTATTGAACAGTGAGGTAAAAAACAGAACAGTATGGACTACGTTATGCTGCACCCATGCCATTTATTCACTTTCACTGTATAAAAACATCAGCTTTCACTGAAGAATTAAGAACACAGTTTTGACACAACATAAGAGTGAGTAAATGACGTTACTTCAGAAACTGTTTCTTTAAAAACTAAGATCAACTAAACAGGAGCAGTAGTGTTTTTGTAATCATTTACAAACAATCAGTACTTTTATATGCAGAAGAAATGATTTATCATCCATAAACAAGACCTACGTGGCTTGTCGCTTGTTGTTTGCCTTCGGCACAACTGCAGCACCATTAGAATGAGATCCACCTGATGTTGCCATGGCTAGTAAAGGAGCCTCAGGCATATCTGAAACACACCACACATCCGCTTTTAATCAAACCATGATGAATACTCTACAATATTTTGATCAAGAATATTTTCAATTAAGAAATACTGCTTGGTTCAGTGATACACTATTACTTAATAATTAAAATGACCTTTAAAAAATGTGTTCATACAATAACTAAGATCAGTATATATGTGGACCAAACCACCTAATCAGACTATTTTTGCCTTTTCATTATATAACTTTGATTCTTGTAAATGTGACATTTGTACCGATATCTGGAATGTGACCTCTGCATATAACCCATTACTGGGAGTGAAGACACTGTAAATCGTGAACATACACACCCAGGGAGCAATTGGGGGTTAGGTGCCTTGGTCAAGGGCACCTGCATTGAAATGAAACTTGCGGCTCTCAAGGCCATAACTGCTCCCCCAAAATCTTTTAAACAAGACCTAAAGTTCAACAGGACTAGATTTGTTGATAAAACTTCATTTTAACCAAGTACAGACTTATTCTTTGAAACAACCCACCCTTAGACCCACACCTAAACACAGAAAACCCACTCTTCAACAGAAAACACATAAGCTTTCCTCAGTGGTTAGAGCATGGCGTTAACAACGCCAAGGTCATGGGTTCGATCCCTGGGAGTGCACATACTCAGAAACAATGTATAGTACAATGCAATGTAAGTCGCTTTGGATTAAAGCGTCTGCCAAATGCATAAATATAAATAAGATACGACAGAAAAATAACAGAACTAATCTGATGCCGCATGTATTAGAAAACACCAGACATAACAAGACCAAAACTTTCATGACCCAAACTTTAAATAGGGGGGACATGAAGACCATCAAAGTCACGATTAAGCTTAATTTTGTCTTCACAACACGAAACAGGAACAAATGTCACTGAACATTTAAGTCTGGTTACAAGCAGAGGTGTTGATTTGGGCCTCTGTGGATAACAGCTGAACCTTACGTTGCTATAAGCGTCAGCAGATCAAACTGTCATAGCTTGTGAGCTATGTGGCTCTTCGCCACAAACAGACGTGTAGTTTTCACAACAATCAAAGCCATCATTGAGAATTGTCTAGCTCTAATTTTATAAACTTGCGGCACATCCGAGCAGTTGTGCTAACAGCGGCACGTCCGAGCAGTTGTGCAAACAGCAGCTCAAGCTAAACCACATCAACTATTTAGAGTTTACAAATCAACACCAATTCAACAGCACAGTCACTTCAAATATGCTTTCTCATACGATACCTGGATTAGTTGATGTCATATCCGACAGATAAAAGCGTCTGCACGCGAGCTAACGTCAACACAACAACTTTCCCAGATGCAGAAAAAACTCCGTTTGTTTCCTTTTAATCGCTGTTGTATTCTCTCCAAATATCTTAAAAGTACGTAAAACCATGTGTCATGACTTTACGTCAAGTGTCATCTCCGTCGCAAATCCGAAATGACGGGTTTTCGTAGGTTTAATATTTGTTTTTCTTTGACTTGCCCAGTTTAAAAGCCTGCCCTAAAACAAGATGGCGCCTGAAGTCTGCATTGAGCAGCAGAAACGCGTCAGAAGAGGAAACTAGAGTCTCTGTGTCAGCTAGCCTCTCCACTCTACGTTCAAAGCCATTCAATCGCTACTAAACCAAATGACCTTTAGAGGGCACCAAACGCTTATTCACGACGGTCTTCATGTGCCTTAAAGGTGCAACTCGCAACTTTTTTTAGTTAAAAATACATTTAAATTATCATTGAGCGAGCACATAACACATAGATTACACATAGATTTGAAAGAGATAAACGGCGAAAATATCTGCCGCGCCGCCCAGCAGTATTCAGCGCGCACCGCTCAATTGTGACGGTCCGCTCAGTATTTCGCTCTATACATTTATATATGGATTATTTTTCTTTTGTCTAACATTTATCATATTTTGATTGAGTGACTTATGCCCGGGTAAATAATGGACATGCAACGGGAGTCGTTCAAGGTGTCCACGTGACTCAACGGGGAAGAAACTCTTTAGTGGCAGTTCCTCCAAACAGTTAAACTATATTTGCTGTAAGCGCAATGTCGAAAGTAAATATTAGATTCCTGACAATCCATTGGTTAAGTTACCCATCTAGACCTAATCGAGGTAATCCATCCACAGGACGTATTTACAAGTAGTGTAATGCATTATATTTATTAACGACAGGAATAATAATTGTTTATATATTTATTTTTAATTTTGTTGGCATTGCAAACCATCCCTACGTGTCAATTTATTTTAACTACCGGTAAAAGTACCAATACAGGTAGTGAAGCTGTCACGCAGTGTTAAATTTTGGGTAAATGTTTTGTTCTGATGACATATTAGTAGGATGGGGCTGCCTTTGTGCTAGTGAGTTTAGGGCAGTATTTTGCTTTTCTGTCACGACTGTGGAAGGTGTCGCAGTAACTTGCGTCATTGTTCAAGGAGATAACTGGACAATATAATGTGTTGTTTATTTTTTCTACATGTAAAACCACCAAGGGAAGCAGGCTGAAGAAGTGAGAAGACACCGGATAGCAAATCTATTAGTGTCGTCACTGATTAAACCCACTGCTAATCACTTAATAATTATAATACAATAATTACATTGCTGAGTGTTTTTAAAAGTTCTGTACTTTGCTTGGTTTGATAATTAACATCACCTTTCCATGTATGACTGTCATTCGACTTTTAAATTAGTAATACTTGCACACATCCACACAAAACTGTTCACAAGGTTCTTGGGATTTTGATTTTCTAGGGAATTGATTTTGATATATGGCAATGGAAAAGTGAATATTTACAATGACAACAATAAAGCAACAGTTACATTTGAATGTTTCTGACAAAGAAATGGATCGACTTTTGTAAGCTTGTTGAACATATGTTATTTGAACATTTCCACCATATGATGGATAAGCAGCAGCGAGTGCCAGCGTGACAGTAGCTGCATGGACCATAATAATCCGATTGTAATAGGACTAGAAGCACAATCAGATGAAAAAAGTCACACGTCAACACGTGAATCGGAATTAATTGGCCAGATCCAATTAAAATTTCATTTGGATTGTAAGGGGTGGTTTAAACCGGCTGTTGTTGTCAGATGGTGAAGCAAAATGTTAAGTGTGCTTAAACATCTCTAAGCTGAAAACCATACAATGAAAAATGTATAGATTTAATTTGAAATCAAAAATAAAACAAATGTAATATTAATTTCAGTGTCAGCGAAAAAGGTGACGCGGTGTGACATAGCTTCACATTATCTATAAACAAACAAAGTGTGCAAATAACCTTTCAAGGAAAACCACATAATGAAAATTCTCTCATAATTTAACAATCAGTTATATTAAATAATATACTGGCTCTTACCAGCTTTATAATGGCATTGATCAGGGTTCAGCATTTTGAAACTCCAGTAAGCACACCCATCTATCATTGAAGTAATCCTAATGACTCTAGTGGGTTAATATATGTCTTTGAAGTAAAATTATGTTTGTGAGAGAAAAAGATGAATGTTTTGATTGTTGAGTGTATTTACTTAGACATACTTAGACAAACATATCAACTGTGTCTCTCATTTAGTATTTTATTGTTAACATTTTCCATGATATCATGTCATTATAAAACACAATAAAATACAAAATAAAGATAACACTGTTATCTGATTTGACTGCGTATCTGAAAAGATGTGTAGAGGAGAGAGATGTGCTGACAGAAGTAGAATGGAGGAAATGATGAACTTAAAGAAGGAAAAAAGACATTAAAAGGAAAGTGGGTCAATATATTAACAGGTGGTTACACAGCAAACAAAACATGATGAGAAGAGCACTTTGGGAAACTGAAGTCCACTGTAAGCATTAAAAAGGTTTTGACTTCAGATTCAGCCAAGCAGCTTGCATTAACCAAATAAAAAAAATAATAATAAAATAAAAAATAATTGGTTTTTATGGTCATTACTCTGTTTTTCTTTAACAATAAAATGTCCCAAATCTCAGATGCTTATAATGTAGGAACTATCCTGAATGCCAAAACAGTGGCAGAAAAATAAAAAAAGTTGTACAAAAAGTTGTACAAGAGTTTTTGTAATTAGCAGGTCTGAAAACAGCAACTCCAATTGAGGTTTAGTTTAAAGGAGAAAGATAATTTTATTATCTGACCTATAACGCTGAGAAATGCCATTATTCCTCTTACAATAAACATTCTAAAAAACTGAGGGTGAATCAGCAAGTTGTCCATTGACATAAAAACATGTAAAAGGTCATGTTTTTAAGCTCACAAAAGCTGCCTTCTGATAATAACACAGAACAAAGATTCAAAAGTGAACAATTCATCTCTGCTGCTTAGGACTTATTAAAAATAAAAGGCAACATGCAGTTCAGACTGCATCAGCGCAACCTCCCCAAGGTTACATAATCATTCTATCTTTGGCTTGTGGCTAGAATGTTAAAATCCAGTCAATGGAAAGAAACAAGCTACAACAAGCTACAAGCTAGATGTTTGCACAGTGTTTGAAACTTTAGAGTAGATTCTTACAAATAAACTGGAGATGGTAATGTATGTGCCAAAAAACTGGTCTGTGTCTAGAGGATCAGTTAGTGATTTGTCCATTAGTGGCCATATATTTAAATTACATAGTAAAAGTAAAAGTCCTGATAGATTCAAAATTAATTCAGATGGCCCTCAGTTTTGGTTGTAAAGAATTTGAACAAACATGATGCAGATTCATACATCTGGGAGTGGACCCAGTGACCTGACAGTTTATAAAGTAAAATAAAACAGTAAGCAAACAATGGAAACAAAGGAACATGTTTAAGGCACATTGTTTCTCAACAGAGAGAGGAATGATTTTGAGGGTTTGGCACCTTTCACCAATGTGTGTGTTTGTGTGTATAATTGTGTGTGTTTTGTGTCTGTAGTGTATGTAGAGTGATTATCTGTTTACAAAATGGAATCATGTAATCTGATGTTTTCCTCCTCTTTATTTCCCATCATTCTGCGTTAGGACAGAAAAATCTTTTTGGTTTTCACTCATTTCTTTAATCACTCCTCTGCCTCTCATGAATCACTCAGTTTTTGAATGGTTGTTATTATATGTGGCATGACCATTCTGAATTCGTCCATTTTTCTTTATCTCTCCATTTGTCATCTCCTCATCCTCCTCTCCAGACTCATCCGTCTCGTCTCTATCAGACCGCTCATCCTCCACCGACCACTGCTGAGACAGAACATCAGAGCAATGAAAGATTTAAAGAGACAGAAATTAGTAAAACTGTACGCAGTACAAATGTCATTAAAAGTAAAGTTCTGTGTCTATGTGAGCATAAAACTGCCCTGTCACACAGACGTACATTGCTGGTCAAAAATTGGAGGGCCATGCGTATAATGAGAGCAGCCCAGAAAATGTGCAGACATTGCAGCACCAGCAGCAGCCCATTAATGAAGTAATACCCAAAAAATGGAGCGTACAGGGTCACAGGATACACCCATGTACAATACATGATGCTGAAAGAGAGAAATAATATATTAAAGTTATATTGCACACACATTAGCTCTGTCTGAAGGTGCTTTCACACTGAGCGCAATTACACGCAAACATTCAACCCTTTTTAAACCCTTTGGTTTTATTGATTAGTATGTTAATTTTTCCCCAGTTGCCCGACAAAAATAGGCGTCCAATTAGATTTGAGCTTTAGAACAGCTGTGAGATGGTCACGCTGAAGCACAGAATTTGACATCAAATGAGAGAGGTCAAGACAGAGTGAGCAAGAGAGAAAGATGAATGGGGAAGGAAATATAGCCTGCATCATTGTGCTGCCAAATAAGATGATGCAAGCTCATCTTTTGGTGACAAACAAATGTGAAGGAAAGATTTTGTGAGCACTGTAAGATAAAGCCTCTTTACAAAAGAGGAAGTGCTCAGAAGAATCTGCTGGGTTCAACACATCTGTGGGATTATTCATTGAAATTCATTGTCAATTAGCACCACCTTCTTAGTCAATTAGCGCCATGTGAATTAGCTGGAGGTGACCAATCACTTTGTGTTCTGTGTTACAGCACGGTTCATCTGCGAATAGCTTCACTTTATCGCATTACACTCAATGTGAAAGGCCTTAAGGCTGTCTTGACTATTTTAAAGTATATTTTTTAATCAAAATATGTCTTGACTCATTTTTGTTCCTTTAGCTTTTTGCAGTGCATCATGGGATCGCATTCTCAACTAAGGACACATATTGTACAAAGCTGCCTTAGGATTTTGTCTAAAACAAAGCATCTTTAAAACTGGCAAAATGTTCCTGTCTACTTTTTAAAAAAAGCCATGAGAGCTATTGATGCTTTAAAATGATCTCATCTCATTGGCTTTTGGAACAGAGCTATACAGTATAGTACTGTACACTGTGTTCTGAATTAAACCATGCTATAAAATCGTAAACACACTAACATATAGTCCCTAAGAGTATATAGTCCCGTATATACTCTTAGAAACAGCCACAATCATATGATCATTTAAACAGCTATGGCCTCCTGTATTACATGTTTGGTGATGGCACATGTGTGAAACAGAAGATGTGATGTGTACCGGAAAGGGAAGATGAAGAGACGTGTGATAATGAAGATTGCAGCAAACAGGATGAAGATGTTGTTGCATGCGTTCTTCCATCCTGCGTAATTAAACATCTTAGCTGACTAAAAGAGACAGATGAAAATATGATAATAATGAAGGTTTGTATACAAAAGAGAGCGAGAGAGAGAGAGAGAGAGAGAGAGAGAGAATGTCTCTGAAGGAAATGTACAAGAATATTTTCTTGTATGCTAAGTGACACTGTATGCTGTTTAACATAGAATTTTAGGCTGCAGTGCAATTCATATTGCATCTAAAATAACACAAGTGTCTTGGTACAGTGCCTTGCAAAGGTATTCATACCACTTGGTCATGTAACTTTGGTAAAGTTAATGTTTCTTGTGGTGAAAACTCACATAGCTTTTCTATAATTTTTAGTCATGTAGTTAGGCATATAATTGATTTACATATATTAAATATTTCATTTTCTGCTAATGATCTGGTAATGATATAGAATAGAGTTTTTGTGTAACTCACCAGTGTGGGGAAACCTTTCCACATCTCCTCTAGATTATACAACCAGGGTTTCTAGCGAGAAATTATATGGATTGATTGTGTAATGCAGTAAATCAGTACAGGAAATAAGATCAGAGAGTTAAAATCGGGCAAAGCTGCAAATGACATTTCAACCTACATCAATCAGTGCACAAAGGCCACCGATGAAGGCGAGAAGATAAAAGGTGAATCTCCAACTGCACAAGAACACACACATTGTTATAGTGTTTATTATGTTGTACAATGCAATGTATTTAGATAACACACAAGGATTAAACATTACAATCTCCTTTACATACAATCAGTTACAGCCTCTACAATGTCACGATTCGGGAATGGGAATCATAAAGAATTGACTGATTCTAATTCCAGTTAAGGTTTCCAGTTCATTAACATTAACTAATTAATTTTATAAAAATGGTTCATGATTTTTTGTAAGCAATGCTACTGTACACTGATTTTGTGTATATTTTGTTGTTGCATGCAACTGAATGGACACAACAGAAGTCTGTATGTTGTCTAATTAGGGTCTTTGCCAACAGTCTTTCTTGATGTAACACTCTTTAATTATTTTAGTACACCATTTCATCGGTTTTGGTGCAAAAATTCAGACATTCAAAAACCATAAACAGAACCAACTTTCATCAAAATAATTTGTTTCAGTGGTTATTTAAAAAAAAGTAAATAAAATGTCCATGTGAAGTGTGTCTGTACCTGGCTTCACAAAACTTCTTAAGAACGTTGGGTCTATCCTGATTTCTGCGTCGCCTAAACCAGCGCTGAACCTGTTTTTCAGTCCAACCTGTCTGCTTGCACAGTTTTTCTACTGATCTCTTGACATAAAAGCAAAGACAACAATTTATGTGGTGATGTGGGTCTATGTGATTCTTGTATAGTAGAGTGTGGTTAGTAGTTTGTGCACCTGTGTGGGTTTTTTGCATGTGTTGCAGTAGTGGGATTCCAGTGTTTGGTTGTATGTAACTCGTCGTCTCACAGTTTCTTTAACCCCCAGCAATGAGGCTAGTGGTGTAGCAACAAACCTTCATAAACCAACAGATAGAGAGACAGTAAGTACACTATCAGTGATATGCATGTATTTCTGTTTATTGTTAACTCTTTTCCCTCCTCTCTGTCCAATGGTCGAAGTGTGGGGCACAAGCACAAATCGTTTTTTCACAAAACATTTCACAATGTTTCATTTTGGTTTTAGTTAGTGAAGGATTATGTGTATTTTACTGTATGATAACACTGTGATTGTCCCACAGATACAAAACCTCTTATACATTTGTTCTGTGTGGTTTCTGTGGGATTCCATTTGGTTAGTTCTTCTCGTGAGGTTTCAGTGGGATCAAAGGATTTCCCTTGCTATGGGATCCCATTTGGTTAGTTCTTCTCGTAAAGTTTCAGTGGTATCAAAGGATCCCCCTGCTGTGCTCCTATCAGGAAATGATCTCTGTGGGATTTCCTGAATGTTTAGTTAGCACATTTGTTATCAGGTATAAAGCTCTGTCACACAGACAGAACTTTGGGTTAAGATCTAGAAGACGGCTATGCTACACGACTTCTATCAATAAACTCTTTTTCCCTGAACTTTGGTCAAGCTTACTTATTTTATGTATTAGAGAAATCTGATACATTGGCGAGCCACCCAACAACTGGTCGGCCAAATATGAGAAAATCTAACATTAGGTAACACTACAGTTCAGTTTTTAATCATTTTTTTTCCTAAAAATCTAAAATAAGAAAATAATGTATATGCTAAATATGTTAATATGCCATCACTTTCCATATTTTGCTAAAACAAATTTATGATTGGTTGTCTATTTTTAAACAACCCACTGTAAAGTTCTAATTTTGATTTACACTACTTACCTGTGGCACAGTATTTCATGTTAAGTGCCAATAAATAGGAAAAATAAGACCTTTACAGTTTTAACGTACCTTTCAAAGATCTGTCTAATCACAAGAAATATGATTGCGATTGGCACCGCCACCCACAAATTCCGCGCCTTTGCGTATACCCGCCCATCACGGTCGTCCAGGTCAGCCCATCCCAAACCTTCTGGAAACCAGAGATGTTCCTGCTAAAAAACCTCACTCAACCATTCCAACATTCTGCAAGAGACAAAGAGAAGACAGCAAGTTTACTGAACAGTCTTGTTTTAACCATCTGTCTCTCTATCTGTCCATCTGTATGTTTTGCTGTGAGTTTTATTGATCAGTAGAAACAAGACCTTTCATATAATGCTTATGTTCTACATGACTATAAAGCATTTTGAAAAGGAATGCTCACGACCAAGACCTGCCAAATGTTCTGGCTATAATAATTATTGCAACTTGTTAGGGTGTACTGGCCCAGTCAAAAGACTGTAAACAAAAGACTTTAAAATGTAAATCTAATTATTAGAAAAGTAACAGCACATCTCCTTAAAGCTGCAATCTATAACTTGGTTTAGGTTAAAACAGAAAACAGTTATTGAGCAAGCACATAACAGTGTTCAAAACTGTCACTTGACCTTACCCTGATTCGCAAGTAAGTTTATAATAATAATTTTTAATTTGAACTGCAGGGTTGAATTTTGTGGGAAATGTCTGTTTGACTAGAACGTGAAGTAACCTGCAATTTTATGTTTCAAACAGAGATGGCTAAAGAGGGGCAAGAGTTATGGATTGCAGCTTTAACAAGCTGTACATTTTGAGGCATAGTTTATTACTGAAGCACAAATATGAGATGCTTTCCTTAGCCACAACATTTAAAGTATTAATCCTATACTGTTTTATAATATATTGCTATGTACTACACTCTCACTGTTTTATTTATTGTAAGAGATTATATCACCTGGCAGATGATAAATGAATTCTTTGAAATCCAGAACATCTCACCAACCACTCAACATTTTGATTAAATGTTGTGGTTTATAGTGTGGTTTATATTATTATTTGATCAAACCTGGTTTGGATTTTAGGAAAAATTCCTTTCACTTCAACTGTGAACCTGTGTGCCTGAATTCATATTTTTTTCCCATCCACTTCTTTGAGTGGACTCAGATTTGCTGAATAGTTTATAAAACCACTTTCATACCAAACTGAACTGTGAGTCTGCACGAAAAGCTATAGTATAAAAGCATCATTAAATTATGTGTGGTCCACAGATAAGAGCTAATCTTCAAACAATCATTCTTCAAAACAAGCTAATAATCAAACAATCTGCTATTAGATTTCACACAGACATAGAGTGGTTTGCAAACAAAGATGTGACAAGGATGTGGTCACTGGCAAAACTGACAAAGGGACCTTGAGAAAAATGTTAAGATGGTCTCTAATGCTAATGATGTTCAATGTGTAATTACCTATATCAGACTGAAAATATAAAAAAAATGTGTAACTAAATAAATTGCAGTGCTGAAAGGTGAAACTCTACAGGTGAAACTCTAGTTAAGCATCACAGATCACTACACTGGTTAATGATATAATAATCTCAGATCTATCTATCTGTTTGTCTGTTTGTCTGCCTGTCTGTATGTCTGTTTGTAAGTGAAAGTGCATAAATAATAATAAAGAATAATAAAGGGATTAGCCCATATAGTCCCTTGAATATTATATTATATTATTATTATATTACTTATTATATTTAAGCGCAGTAAATGTCACTACTTAATGCTTGTGATTGTTCTATAACTGAATGTAGCAACATGTGTTTAAAGATCACAATCCAGTAGTACTAAAAACATGCTACAGTAGTGCTCCAGAATTAACACCATGTAAAGAATGGCTGAATGTCTTTCTGTTATTTGAGTACTTTTGTGAATGCAAGCATTCCTTTTCACTACAGCTGTGGTCCAATGAAAGCCTGCATTCCGAAATCTCATTGGCAGGTCACATCATATGACTCTACTCTGGCCATTTTTTTCTGAACCTATCAGTGCACTGCATGTGTGTCTGGTAGGATAATGAGGAAGTATGTTAAGCTTTTTGTGAGGAACATGGTTGTGTTTAGTGCTGAAGCTCAGACAGTGACTGGTTGAATAATAACTGGTGATTTTTAGTATAAGTCATGTTTGTATTGTATATTTTACAGTTTACAAAAGAGGAACAAGGCATTTTGTACAGTGTATCCATTAATGGTGTTTAAGTGGTGAGTAAACCTTTTTTAATGAACTCCTTGAATTATTAAAAATTAATGGAATTTTTTAAATTTAATATTTTTCACTAACAATTCTCGCTTATCAAAAATTTAAAACATTTGTAACTTTTCCTGCCTTCAAAAACTAAGCAAACGCCATTATAGTATGAATGAATGAATAATTTAATCTTTACTGTCATTGCACGCACACAGTAGTAACAGACAATAAAATGAGGTTAACAGCTGTTCTCAGATAACTAAATAACAATAAGAAAAAACAAAGTATAATAAAAAAGTCTAATAACAGGTAGACTCAAAATAAACAATATAAAAAGTATAGACAGTAATGCAGTAACAGTATACTGTCAGGACAGATAGGACCCAAGAGCGGATGAAGCAGAGAAATAATTTTATTAGCCGGTAACACAGGCAAAAATGGCAATAAGCAAAAAACAGTCCATAGACA
>JAZGTJ010002017.1:26257-37221 GCA_036877575.1 Botia almorhae
CGCGTTTGTCGACCCCAGAGGGTTAACACACTTTTTCTGTTTATTTAGTGTGAAATGCTCCCACACCTTGGGTGACTTGGGTCGCACGGATTTCTCTACCTCCACTCGTTTGTTTTATATGTGCTCCGCTCTGTCTGTGAGGCCCTGAACTCTGCTAGCATCAGTGCGCGAGAGAGACCGAGTCTGTTCACTCCGCTCCGCCTCAACTAAACGCTGTTTTAATAATCAAATGTCTCACAACGAATCGATTATGAAATTCGTCGCCAACTCTTTTAGTAATCGATTTTTAACGATTTAATCGATTCGTTGTTGCAGCCCTAAATCAGAGGAAGGTTAAGTTTAAAATTAAAACGTTTAAATGTAATATATTGTTCTCCTGGTCCTTATTTTAATTGGGTCATAAAAATATCAATAATTATAGAGATCGACCGATATGAAACACTGATATCGCGATACAGTTTTCAGCCATATCGCCCAGCCCTAGTCGTGACATTTATTTCTGCCAGTTGATGGACTCACAATAGCCACCACTATGTCATCAGTCTCTAGGACAAAACACAGCTCAAAGAGAGCCACTTCCGTTTCCATTTTTTGCCATTAATTTATTGCCCCACCATGGCAACACCGTTGGAGATACATATACAATTCCTTAGGAGTATTTAAAAAATCAGAGTCTGAAATTGTCATAAAATCCACATTCCAAACCCATGCCAAATCCACATTTGGCACATGTCATGCTTCCTGCATTTCAAGCTTCCTGTTGGGTGGAGCTGTTGTGCGAAAGTTGTTCAAGTTGACATGACCAATACATGTACCAAGTTTCATACTGGCGCATACATCTATGTATAATATATACACCATCTCTTTGTGCCCCATACCAGCCCTGAGCCCCTACCGAGCACTTCTGCCCCGCCCATGTGCCAGCCTATACCTGGCCCTAATGGCCAACAACTCTGATGTGTGTGCCACAGCAATTACGAGGTCAAGCCTATCAACAGCACCAAGGGAAATATTTGTGAACATTTCTGATAATAAGAATAAGAAAAGTAGTTAAAGAAAACAAACAAAACCCATTACAACACACTAAAACAATTTATAACATTTTTAACCATTTTATTAGGTTGGTATTGTGAAAATGACACCCACAAAGTTTCAAGTCAATACACAAAAATGTAAAAATGCAGCCTGATTTTCATTTTATATGCTTGTTGAATTCAATGACATGCTATAAGAGAATGATTTGAAGAATCAACATGATTCATGAATTTTCAAAACACTATTGTGAGTGTCTCTAGTTTGGATTTGTTGAACTTCACCCTTAGTAATGGAGGATCTGTGTTTGGATTTGTTGAACTGAGAAAGTCTGTTCACATATATAGGTGGATCCAAAGAAAACAGTTTGTTTCTAGCGATTTTGTGCGATATGATATAACTTGCCTTGGAAGCTGCATTCCTGGATGCGTAACGTTTCCTGAAAAATCCTTGTTGGTTTTAGTCAGCAGGGCATCCGACTCCTTGACCTGCTCTTTATCAGCCAACTTCTTGTATTTTTCTGCATGTTTGGCCGTGCAATGCCGGTTTAAATTGTATTCCTTGAACACAGCGACCTGTGCACCACAAACTAAGCACACAGCTTTCCCATTAACTTCTGTAAATAAATATTTTGCAGACCATGCCTTGTTAAAAATGCGGCATTCGGTATCAATCTTCCTTTTTTTTCACGAGTTGACATTTTGAGGGTCTAAAGATACGCGCGCAACTGACAACTCTTGAAATCCAAGATGCATATAATGAAGTTGTGTTTTAAAGAAATGTAACTCTCCTGAAATGGGGTTGGTGTCTATTAGGAATAGGAGAATGTAATTAATAGGAGAATGTAATTAAGTGCTTGATGCCCCTGACCAGACACAGGACTAGACTGTCATGTTAATTTCCTAAAGCCCTGCTATTACCGGAAAAACTTTTCCAATTTTAGTGTGTAATGTTGTATCTGCAGTTACAAAATTCTTTTTAACAAAAATTGTTTTTTTTTACTTTTAAACAAATAGCTGAATATGACTATAACACGCTTTTTCGTGTTTTTGACATCACAAAACCTAGAATTAGTTTTTTTTGGATGAGGGGGAGGCTGTGTTGCCCTGCTTTAATACTAGAGTGTTGTCTGTTAAGAGATGCAGTTTTCCACTCAGATACTAAACACCCTTTGTTCAGCCTTCCTAAAATGTTAAAATTACTTAATGTTGAGTGAATTGCATGCTCGATTTGACTTTTGTGCCTGTTTATTATTGTTACTCTGTGTAATACACATGTAAAATGCAAATAATGCAAAACATTGGGACTAGTATGCCAATAAACAATACTTCTACAAACTTCAGTGTAATAAATGGGCTCATGTTAACGGTGAGTTATGGTACACGTTTAACTATGGTAAGTGTGGGTAGATCTTCCCTATTTTGCACCCAAAATATGAAACAGTATTTCATATGCGATCCAGGAGGCAGACACTGTCAGTTTAAATCTAGATTAAAAACTCATCTTTTTAACCTAGCCTCCACGGTTCAATAGGTCTATGACTCAGATCCTTCAAAGGATTGTTAGGCTACATTAATTAGGTCAACCAGAACCAGGAAAACTTCCCAAAAGAACAGCTGTACTTTATGGTTCTCTACTTT
Source organism: Botia almorhae (assembly GCA_036877575.1). Taxonomy (NCBI): domain Eukaryota; kingdom Metazoa; phylum Chordata; class Actinopteri; order Cypriniformes; family Botiidae; genus Botia; species Botia almorhae. Next base: position 28,930 of record JAZGTJ010002017.1, read on the forward strand.
CAGTTTGTTTGTCTTTTATTTTTCCAAGGTCACTGTAGTTCGAGAATCTGAGATCCTATTCAGGCCTGATGATGGAGGGTAGACCGGCTGGAACGTAAAACAGAACTCCGCTCCAGTTTGACATGATACTCATCTCAACTATGTTTTAACCAGCAACAATTAGCACAACCAGTAGTTGTGCCAACTACTGATGACTATAGCCACAACCATAAGGAAAATATGTGATGGCTTCACATTCTTTCTATAATGTATTTGCCACATATCTGCCTTGTTGTAAACTTTAACCCTAGTTAGACTTTACAAATAGCATTTACTCTGTCTTGTAATGGAAGTTTAATATTATAGCTGCAAACCTTCATTGCTAACTCTGTTGGTCCAATCTCATGTCAGGCAGCTGCGAAGTTTCTCACACAGTTTTAATTCAATATAATTGTATAAATCTTTATTACAAGTATTTAAAATTGCCCTCCTGGTTGAGCCTGGTTTCACCCAAGGTTTTTGCGTGAACATTTTTATGATGAATATTTTGTTTACTGTTATTTTTTATCTTGATCCCATTGGTTTTTCCCCAAATTTTTATAAATGTGCTTTATTTTAAAATGTGCATTTTATTCTGTGGCAAAACATTAGATGTAAAATGTGTGACATGCTATAGTCTTTATTATGAAGCACTGAACAAATGTATTTTACAAGGAGAATTTTAAACAAGTAAGAGTTCCTAGTATCCTGATAAGTATGCTGTTATCATCAATAACCACTTTCCAAAATATTAAAAAGAAAATTAACCAAATCTAACCAAACTCTATTTTACTACAGCCTTGGTGCTCCATAATCATCCGGCATCCTTTCAATGTTATACCTGTAAAATACAAAAAACGTTTTTTTTTTAGTTTTACTTTTGCCGAGACTCACATTAACGATTAGATAATGTTTATCTGTAAAATTTTAATATCCACGTTTCCATCCAAGCTGCAAAGTTGCAAAAATCTGAAGATAACAAATGCTGCGAATCATTCTGATGAATGTTTTTTTCATAATTTTAAAATGACCCGATTGAAGCTTTAATTAGTGTATGACTGCTTAAACCTGTCACGAATGAAGAGTTGAATTGTGGATGGACTTTTGCGAATTCATCTGTTCAAAATAGGGCTGGGCGATAAATCGATTTTATCGATTAACTCGAATGTGTAGTTTACATCGATTTGCTTGAATGAAAATCGATTTAATCTTTAACGTAATATGCAGACACTCTGAGCCCTCCGTCCCTCGCGTTTGCCATATTAAAGATACACAAACAATATGGCAGCGAGCAGGGAAGAACTCATACCGAAAAAAGTCATCCGTAATCTGGCAATGGTTCGGTTTTGCGGTGTCAGACGAACAACAAACAACACCCCGCTGCAAAGTGTGTTTGAAGTCTATTGCTAGTAAAGGTAGCAGTACGACCAATTTACTGCAGCACCTCAAACAGAAACATGCTGCCGAGTGGAAGAAATGTTGCGCCCTACGACATGAAAAAGATCGCGGCACCACAAGCACACCCGCCAAAAAACAACCCACAGTTGTAGAAACATTCACAAACTGCATCCGCTATGATTAAAACGGGGCCCGGTGGAAAGCGATCACGGATGCTGTCGCAGTGTGTATCGCAATATGGTGCCCATATATACTACGGAGAAGCTGGGGTTCAAAACAAAATAAAGTTAAAACTTGTTTTGAACAATTTCTTTGTCATCTGCAGATTGATTTTAAGTAAGGGGGAAAAAAATCGATTTAAATCGTAAATCGGATTTTTTTTTTAAAAATCGGGGATTTTATTTTTAGGCCATATCGCCTAGCCCTAGTTCAAAATATTTGATGAAACCTTCAAATCAGATAAAAATTCATATCTTTCACCTGTTTTGTCAGCTGTATCTCGTAATTAACCTGTGCACATTCCAACTCATTTTGCCAGCAAGGGATCACAATACATTTACGTTATGCGTTAACATGAAATATTACTGGTTCTTGCATTTTCTCCTTTGTAACATGGCTTGGCATCACCGACTACTTCTCAATACAAATACATAGAAATATGCGTCAAGATTCAGTAGATGGTGTTAAACATCATGACCCCATGATGCATGAGACCATGCAAAAACCAGTGACATTTTATGCTGACTAATGTGTCGCCATATTAGATTCAAACTGCGAATATGTGACTGTTCAATTTTTTTTTAATCAAGTAATAGGTCTTTTTAATTACACATGTAACGAGAAGTTTAAACCTTGTTTCATACAATGGCAGATGGGTTGTCAGAATGCATGAAATACATTTTAATGTTTACATTACAAATGTAATTTAGCATGACGTGCATTAGTATGGCAGACAGCAACAGATGCCAGGGTAGGAGCATTTAGTAACACTTTTGAAACTGAACTTGGCAAAGACTCAATTAACTCATAAACCAAACAAAACATAAATACCTGTGATTTGAAATGTACATAATTGGGACTCCTGGGATCTTTCGAATCCTCCTTTTCAGGTCCCTATCCACTGTGGCCACAATGTAACATTTGTGCTAGTAGAGCAGCAAGAAATAATTTAGCCATAATGTAAAGCAAGCAAATAATCTATTGACAAAATTCTAGGTATTCTTGTACCTGTGTAACTCTTTGGACTAAGCAGTCATCAGCATATGTTCCTTTGTGTGAGCAAGGTAAGCGATCAAAGCGGGGATCTTTGGCTATCCTGAACAGAAAGTACAAATGACTATAAAAGCAGAGGAAAACTATGTGTGTAATACATGTATGTAGTTTCTAATGGCTGATGCTTGTCTAATGGGTGTCCATGGCTTAAGTATTGTTAAAACAACTGTTAGTGCACACATACAAATCTACCTATTTCCAGAGCATTGGCCTCTCTTTACATAAGTATATATGGGGAATAGGGTTTACCTTAACCAATGTTTCTAGTTATAACACGATTCTTTAGCATAAAATACTAGTGTTATAGTTATTTGATATTTGGATATGTATGTGTCAATACCGCAAAGCCACTCGATACTTCATTCCTAACTTCTCAAGCTCAGCCATCACGCAGTCTGTTATGCAGGGAACACCTGAAAATCACTCATGTTATAATAGTCATGTTATAATAATCTCCCACAAGACTGTGGAGGAAAGGAATTCCTGATATGATTATCATATGTATATACATTCTATATACAGCACATTCTTTGCATATTATCCTTTGCATGCCATCTGATATAATGTTTCCTTTGGCATATTTACCTTTTTGATGTATACACTGTTTGTACTATATTTAGTATGTTGTGCAAGTCTGTACTGAGTGCATATACTATATTGTACATTGTGCATTTCTGTTTGATGTTGCTGCACAGGAATCAAAAATACATATATTCTCCAATTTTATATGAACATAAACACTCACATTTAGCATAAAGGCAGTCCATCATTGACTGAACAATATCTAACTTTGCCTTAATTGAAAAGTTGATAAAGTTGGTATCAACAAGGATGGAATATGGAGGTCCAAGCTGAGTATTGTACTGGAAGAACAGGCATGATGGATACTTTGCTCTAGAAAAAAGAAGACAATTAGTGGATCGAGACAAGTAATATTTTGCTGGAGGTGCTGGGAGAAAATATTTTATTGTTGAATTGTTAGTAGCCAGTTAATTCAATACTGTTGCACTGACTGACTGACTGGGGGCTGTTTTTAAATGTATACACCAGTATTTGTGTTTGTGCTCTGAAGATTGCTTGTAGCAATGTGGTTGTGCAAAAAACATGCACTTGAAGAATGCAAATGCATAAAAATTTGGCTTTTTTAATGACATTTTGGTTTAAAACTGAAGAAAATATTCCAAAAATACTGGCTGAAAGTATAAAAACACTGCTACACAAATCAGAGGACAGAATGTTTGACATGGGTAAAAACATTGTGCATTATTTTCACAGATAAAGTTTACGGTTAAAGGTGCAGTAAGCGATTTTTAAAAATAACTTGAAAATTGAAATCAACTCCCAACAAACAAAATGTGAATGTGCTAATGTCCATGTTTGTGTTGGGGACAAAATGTGTTTGCACATAGTCATGGATGTGCAAATAGAAAAAAGTAGAACAGACCAGATAGACAAAAAAACTAATGTAATATCAGAGAATGACAATTAAGACTTACACTTCTTGCTCTTTTATGGCTGAGAGATCACCTTTGTTCTTTATTTTTGTTTTCGCCCTGTCCTTTTCCTTTCTAGAAGGATGCAAAAAAAAAACATTTGGCATATTTAAAGAGCAAAGCAACAACCCGATGTACTATTCTGCTAGTAATTTACTGTTATGTTCCATATACAAATTAATGTTTAATTATTTAAAAAACACTCATCTAAAAAAAAGCTGAAAGGTTTTCATATCTCATGTCACTTTTAATTGAACTCAAATTGTGACAGTTGATTGACAACTGTGTTGACGCTTTATTTGTAATCATGCATAAAAAAGCACAAAACCTTTAACCCATCAAACCCATCTTGTCATTCTTATCTCGGCTACAAAAACTCATTTTCAACATTAAAACCTCATATTCAACATTAAATACGAAGTTAAAGTCTATATGACCCACAGAAATAATATCTGAGAAATGTTGCAACATTTGTCCGTAGATCTGTTTTTTATGATGCATTAAAATAAAAAGTTAACATACACAAGACAATATTTGGAGCCTTGTTCATAAGGTCTATCTTCTAATGTCATTTATTACATTACTGTATATCTGATATATATTTTTCTGTTTTATTTTTCATTATATGTAAAGCTGCTGTAAAACAATGCAACATTGTAAAAATCTAAACACAACTGAATTGAATACTCACAGCCTTTGGTCCTTTAGACTTATCATTCTTTTCATCGCAGCATATTTCTGCTTCTTCTGCTTCCCCTAATATACACACAGACAACACGCAAATAATCGTAGGCACAAAAACAAAGAGGAAATGAAGGTAGCATGTAGACTATTTTCCAACGATGGTTGGATGTTATTTAGATTAATTTACTATTTTACCATTGCGGACGAACGTTTCAGACAACCAATACAACCCTCGTGCGTTCCTCACTAGGCGACAGAACGGAAGTCTTCAACGTCATCATTCTACGACACGTCCGGCATATTACGTAAACTGCGTCATTTACTGCGTCAATCACTGCGTGAGATCTTTTGATTCTTAATATATATAAAGTGTAAAAATGTTAACGATAATATTGCTGCTGTTTTTTAACAATACATTTAATTTAATTAAATTGTTGTCTGTCGTTTAGTACTTTGGCGTATTGATTTCATTTGATTGCATTGTATGTCAGTGCTGTGTGTTGGTACTATATCTGTTTTTGTGTAATTTATCTAGGTTAAATATGTTAATAATAAAAATATATTTCAATTCATTTTGAAACATCTGTCGCTTTCAAAGTCTTTTGATTTTAGCACATGCTAAAACTTTATCAATGACCTTCTTATTTTTTTTATGTATGCACCAAACAAATTGTATTATGTAATGTTAGAGTCTGACGTGTCAGCAGTAGAAATCTGTCCAAAACAGATTTGAAAAAAAAATCTACTGTTGCAATAATCATTTCATATATATAATAAATTGGGTGTTCTACGCCATCCTGGCTCTTCCGCAGAAGACAGCCCCAACTCCGGTTTCACTGGCATCCACGGCTAAACAAAAAGGCTGAGAAAAATCTGGTGCAACGAGCACAGGAGCGCTAGCCAACAATGCTTTTGCCCCATCAAAGGCCTGCTGAGAAAAGGTGGTCCACTCAAAAGGCACTTTAGTACTAAGATCGGTCAAGGGTGCCACAATAGAAGCAAAATTTGCACAAAATCCACAATAATAATCAGCCATTCCCAGAAACCTATGCAACTCCCGACGATTTGCAGGTACTGGGAAGGCACAAATGGACTCGATCTAAGCTTCAATCGGTTGAACCTGTCCATTGCCCACTACTTAACCCAAACAAGTAACTGTGGCCTTCTCAAACTCACATTTTGCCATATTTAAAGTTAAAGAGGCCTCAGTGAAACAAACAAATAACTCCCTTATTTGAGCTAGGTGATCTGCCCAAGATAAGATATACAAAACCACGTCATCCAAATAGGCCTCCAAACCAGATAATCCAGACAACACCCTATTTATAAGGCGCCGAAAGGTAGCTGAAGTGTTTCGAACTGCAAATGGCATAATCCGATAATGAAGAAAGTAGTCAGGTGTTACAATTGCTGCCAGTTCCTTGGCCCTAGCAGTTAACAGAACCTTTCAGTATCCTTTTAAAAGGTCGAATTTACTCACAAATTTTGCAGACCCCACTCTATCTACACAATCATCTATGCAGGGTAAAGGATAACAGTCAGGATTAGTGATGGAATTTAACCTATGATAATTTGTACAAAATCTGTAGGATCCATCTGGCTTGGTTACTAGGAGAACTGCATGGAGAACTCCAAGATCTAAAATTGCGTTCAGCCAAGTTATTATCTAACTAATAAACAACCTTCTTTTTTAACAACTCCTGTTTCATGGGATTTACTCGATTTGCATGCTGCTTAATTGGAACTGCATTACCCACATTGATGTCGTGTTCAATCACCGTAGTGCAACTAGCACATCATAAAACAAGTGGGGAAAAGATTTTACTAACTGCAAAATGTCACTTCTCTCCGACAAGGAGCGATATGATAAATGGTGAACCAAGTTTGTCAACACTTTAAAATTATTCAATCGCCCTTCAATAATACCTTGAGAATGAAAACGAACCCCATCTAGGAAAGGTCTTATCTGCAATAAACTGTGAAGAGTCACTAATCACAGTGGTTACTAAGACAACAGAAGAGGTGGGAGATTTACATGACAAACCTGTACTCCTTTACATTGTTCTGGCGTTTTCAGAAGATATTTCTGTCCAGGAAGGCATTTCAGAACAGGATAAGATCCTGAAAAACGAGCTTGAAAAGGGTAACTTTCAAGAGGTAACAAAGCTAATACTTTGTCTCCAACCTGAAAATTCCAAGACACTGCTTGTCTATTAAATAACCGTTCCATTTTGTTCTGTGACTTCCCCAGCTTCCTCTGGGCAATTGCTCGAGCCTCATACAGCCAACATCTGAAACCGCTAATGTAATCCAGGACATTTTGGGAGGGTTCAGGAGGGATCCAGTTATCAGCGAGAACAGCAGTGGGACCACGAACTTCATGTCCAAATACCAGCTCATTTGGACTAAATCCAATACTCTCCTGAATAACCTCTCTAACACCCAAAAGCAACCAGGGGAGCCCCTCTTCCCAATCAGACCCAAGCTCTGGAACCTTTTAAGCCCCTTGGCTTTTAGGATGGTACGCACTGAAAATGTTATCACTGATTTTCAACTGTCGTAAAGACTTAGTGAACTGATGACTCATAAAATTAGAGCCCCGGTCTGTTTGAATAACTCCGGGGATGCCGAATGTCGACATGAAATCAGTTAAACTTTTGAGGTAGTGATAGACTTAACAGGATATGCAGCTGGGTATCGAGCAGACAAACACATAACTGTAAGCAAATACAGATGACCAGCCTTAGATCAGGGTAAAGGACCTACGCAATCCACCAACAAATACTCAAATGGCTTTGACATAGCAGGAATAGGTTGGAGAGGGGCCACAGGAATGTTCTGGTTGGGTTTACCAGTAAGTTGACATACGTGACAAGATCTAATAAACTTTGTCGACGTCTCTTTTTAACCCAGGCCAAACAAATCTATGCTGTACTCAATCGTATGTTTTCCTTACCCCCATATGTTCATCCAATCCATCATGAGCAAGAATAATTACAGCTTGTCTAAACTTTTGAGGAACTACCACCTGAACATAAGTCTTAGTAGTGGGTTCAGTTTTGCTGGTCCACCGTCTAAGCAACAAGCCTTCTTTGAGGAAGTAAAAAGAGGGCTGCTCAGTGTTACGTCCCGGCAGATGTGCCTTCGCGTGTGGGTCTCTCTCTCTCGTTCTCCCTCCCTGTCATTTTCTTAGGTACAACCCCTTTTAACTGCTATTGGCTAAGGATGCTGTCAATCATCATCATCTCGAGTGACGTGTGGCTTCTGCGGCCAATCCCATCTGCCGCCAACATTTTTAAAAGATGACTAGTGGAACGGCAAGCGAGAGGCACCTTGCGTTCCTGCTTTGTTTCTTTGTCTCTTAATCTGCCTCTCGTTATTTCTTTTGGTTTTGGGTATTTTGTTATGTTTCGTTGTTAAAGTTTAA
>JAZGTJ010002018.1:0-19482 GCA_036877575.1 Botia almorhae
GATACTGTACCATAAGACTACCATCAGGATGCTACAATACAAATGTGTCACCATGTAGAATCTTTTATGTGTTGTTTATAATGTATTAAAATATGCTATATTTAAGGAAAATTAGAGAGATTCGAACCCTTGACCTCTCACACTGAAATCTAAACTTTTCTGAAGACCACAGCATTGCAGAGTCTATAAAGTAGCTGAGACTCTATAAAGCTAGATGAATATTCAATATAATCAATCTATAGTAACTTCTGCAATACATATTTCTTACACACGCTTTGTTTATTTCATAGAAATACCACATATTGACTCCCGAAACAACCTTTGTTAAAAAAATTAATTATATCATGATATCTGTAAATGCTAAAGATGTACAGGTCATTCATATAACACGTCACATGCATTTCAACAAAACCTATAGATTCAATTAAAGGCCTTGATGATGGAGATGATGCCATGAGATGTAGTAATTGAATGTTAGGATCACAGATTAATGACTTTTTAGAAAACGAACATACTGTTTTAATGGTTCAATTATTCGTTAAGCAAACCAATAACTTTTTTATGAAGACACAGATTTTATAGTTAATTAATATATCCCATGGTATATGCCAAATAATACAGTCAGCGGTCCATTAGCATCAAGAACGTAAATATTCAGTGTAGCATTTCATCAAAAATCCATGATTTTAAAGCTGTAGAGGCTGACAAATTCATTCATATTCTGTGACCTTTATATGTTGCCTCTAGCGATGCAATTCGCTCAAATGCCTAATAAAAGACAAACTTTCCAGTGGTATAAATGTGACGCTCGATTGAGTTGAATTTAGTACAGCGGAAAACAGAAACAAGGGTCATTCTGTCCCACAGGTTTCTACCAGCTTGTGTCCGTTAACTCCCAAAGTCATCACCAATCAAAATTCATACATCTCAGTGCACAACAATCATTGTAAAAACCGAGATGAGGGACTTGAGAAGATGTGACCCTGAGTTGATGACAAGAACTGGAACAATAGATTGCTGAACATTCCGTCTCTCTTTAATAACACTGCATCCCGAACCAAGGACAAGCTTTGCAGTATGCTTTTTATGAGCTCAGATGAGCATTCAGATTTTGGAATTAGCCGATAACAACATTCACTAAAAAATGTAAAAAAAAACCTGCTCTGTTTGCAGGCTTGTGAAAACTCTGCTTTCTCGATCCCAGGAGCTGACAGATCCACGATGCTATTGTCTTTTCCTCAATTACACGTCAGCGCAACAGTGGGGAATGTTTTTGCTGGAGAATCTATATTCATTTGAGCAACTGAAAGGCATCCAGTTTCCAAATAAATAGCCTCCCACTTTGCTTTGATTGAAAATTGAGTTTTTTTAGGTGCTACAACAAAGTGTTTATTACATTCTTTTCAGTTTGGGTTGGAGGGTTCCCGGGCTTTTGAGTGCTGTCCTAGGCTGTGAGTTTTTTGACAGTTCAATTTACTTGTACGGCGACAAGAACCAGACATGTTTCAATGTCTGCGCAACGTAAATGCTGAACACTCAGGCGGTATACCGCTCGCTGCTGTGGGCATTAGCTTTAAAAAAAAGTGCAAGATCCTTCCCTCCACCACCCTCCCCTTAAGTGGACTCCCTCACTCACTCTCTCAGTGGAAGCTCTGCTGATGTACAGCACCAGTCCTTCAACACTAGGAAAGACATATATCAAATCTCTTTGTCTGACAAATCCCCCGCGGCCATTCTCTCTCTTCTTTTCCAAAGCACTTCCCAATACTTATTTATTTATATGTTCCTTGCAATCCTATTAGAGTGTTTGTAATACATGGCCTTATGATTTCTGCTGTATATATTGCATATTTATTTATGTATTGACACAGTGGCGCACGAGGCAACATCCTTTCTGAAGCTGCCCAAAAGTGTCTCGGGTCATGATGTACAACCTTTTCTGTCCGTATAATATGGCATTGATTGACGCCACTTGCTTCAAAACCTACATGCATACTGAACAGTGCTGGGCACTTGTGTGTTGGAAATATGCCATTTTTCTTCTTAGTTGGCATGCGCTAGAGGTTGCCTATATTTTGTTGCACTCACACAAACACTTCTCAATAACTCATCCGCTGTGTGTTCTACATTCCAGCGAGACATCAAATAAAATGTAAAAATGTACTTTGTCTCTGATTTACATCCTCTGACATATAGATGCAATTTTATTTTATTGCAAAACAAAAAACAACCTTTGCATCCTCCAGGATTTTAACTCTCACACTCAAAATAAAAAGCTTCTCTAAAAAAACAACAATCCTTTATTCTGAAAATAATGAAAAGATTCTGAAAATATTGATGTTAACTATGATGCTATATTTTACATTTATTAATTGGGCTGGTGCTTTTTATCCAAAGAGACTTGCAGTGCATTTAAGCTATACATTTTATTTACACGTGTTCCCTAGTCCTTGCCTTTGCGCTGTTAACATAATACTCTATTGTGTTGTATTACTCCAGCTACAGGAACACCAAAACACACTGTCAAAAAAATGTCAAGCATATTCAAGCAGTTCAAGTGATCAAAAGAACAATCATGTCATGTAAAGACTTATTTAGTTAATAATGCCATGCAGTGCGCTATTCAAAGTATTAAATAATTCATACTGTATTTCATTTCTAAGTGTAATGTTAATAAATTGTTTTGATGTGGAAATGAGCATAAACCAAACACTGTATATCAATAATACCAGGCACATATCATGTATCCTTTTTTTAATACCGTTTTCACCTTTTCAGACCACTAAGTCAACAAATCCTCAGTAAATCCTGCAGGAAGTAAAGACTGGGGTGCAGCTTTAATTTAACAGAGTGTTCCAAATTCTCAGCAGCTCATTTACAAAATGTTTCATGTTATTTTAAGTTCCAATTTACATTTAGATGTGACCGAAAGTGGTGATGTTGGAGTAGGCGACTTGTTTACTCTGTAATTAGTCCATGTGTTTTCACTGTTTTGACCCTTTCCGGCCAATTTTGGTTCTTAGGACAAAATGTTTAATGCTGTCATCGCTTATAAGTCACTTTGGATAAAGATGTCTGCTAAATGAATTAATGTAAATGTTAAATGAGCTCAAGGGAAGCAAGAAGAGGTTGCTGCCCTTAACCACTAGTGTCACTTTTTGACAGTTAATATTATTTTTTCACAGTTTATTTAAGTTTTTGTTTACAAATTTTTTAAAGTTTTCACTGCCACTTTCCTCATAGGCACTGCCCCTGATACGGACTCATTTCTAGGTGGTAATAGTCCTCACACATCACCAGGTGCTTTAATTACTGTTATATTTGTTGTGGTTCTGTTTACTCTTAATTTACTTTGTGACTATTAGACAGCCGGCTTGGTTGCCATGACGCTCTGATTACAGCATGCCCCTCGAATTTCAATGTTCACTGTGTAAAGACAAGAGCACAGGACAATACAGTCTCTCCCCACTAACATCCGAACTACCCTGTCTGCATGCATATGTTCACACTTATGACATTGTCCTTGCTTTCAGAACATCCCCCTAGAGTCTCTCTATCTCATTGTCTTATTTTATCAAAGGACGTCTCCCCATTCAACATCATGCTTACAAAGAGCCATGGGCTCATCTAACCACAGAAAGAATGTGTTATTCCTCATTAATGCTTACTATGTAGGTCAAGTTAAATAAGTTAAAACAGTTACCCAGGCCCAATTTTTTGCCACACATTAATATACAACGAAATGTGCTCACCCAGCCTTGTAAAATATGAATTAAAGGAATCTCAAATCATAAATAAACCCAAAATGTAATCACAGCTTGTAATGGAAACCTCTCTCTACGCACATCACAGATGTGACCCAAGGACAGAAAGAGATGCGTAAGGTGGTTGCAATGCATCACGCAGGTGAGCACAGAATAATGTTGGACCTTTTCCATTTAGTAGTCACGATGCCAAACACTCTGGGTGCAGTCATGCATGGGCACCTCTGGATCTGCCAACAAATCGTTCTATTCTTCAGTCTGGCACGTGCTCTGAACAGCTCTGAACAGCTTTAAAAGCAGAGTTGAGATATAAGCACAGTCGAGAGTTCCATATTCTTTAGAATCTATCAGTGACACACTGGAAGAGTCTGTCAGATGAAGGAGATTGCGTCAAGCTGGATATTTTGAGAACTTTTTTTCATTTCAGGTGTTTAACCCCCAAGATGCTGCCAAGGTAAGAAGAAAAATAGAAGAATTTTTTTTTCTTAAACACCAATCTTAAAAAAAAATTCTATGGAATGCAACTGGGTTAACTTGAATGAAAAACTATATGAAAAGGGACTAAAGCACAAAGATGATCCGAAATAAAAGTGTTATTGCTCTAAGGTTGCTCATTTCTTTTTAAAAAATGACGGAGTTTGGGATGGAGTTCTGTTGAAGTATCAATCTTTGCTTAGATATTTCTTTTACAATTTCATAGGAAAAATAAAACTAGACACAAATGAGACAACTGTGGACATACAATAAGAGTTTAGTGCTATAAAATGAATATAGACTATATAACTCATACAGTTTGGTCTTGAAAGTTCAAACTGACTTGATTACAAGACTTGGTATTCTGGCAACAACAACTTTTGTTGAAAAAAAGATTTTTTCCGAAAAACTAAAAGAGACACATGTAAGGGTATTGGGGACTTTTTTGGTATACATCTAAGACAGCGACTCAATTTTCTCTATATTACAACTCACTGTTGATTTAAAGACACAACTGAGATATTAAAGAGATCTCATTTGTGTCTTTGCATTCCTTTGGATTTTGTACCACAAAAATCACAATCGTCAATCACAGCAAATTCCGCTAGTACGCTTACAGACAAGAAATATTCCTATCAAGGGAATAATCAGGGTTGTCATGACTACCACAAAGCATTATTCAAAGTCATTATTCACACAAAGCAAGAATGGAATATTTTATCGCATTCCAGTAGCCAGCGCGCAAAGATATTAGCAAGAATGTTGAACCATTAAAACATGAGATTTATGGTTAATGATCGAGTCTATAGAGCAAAGCAACGAGACATATGACCCCCTCCACCAGCCAGTGTGTCATTGATCCACACAGCAATGAGTTTGTCTTCCCAGTCTTGTCCCTAATGACAGTGCTGTCTCCAAGGCTTCTCTTGATAAAAACAAAGGCATGGTATGCTGCAGGAAAAAATGCATTTCGACAATAGCATGATCTGCTATTCTTGCTACAGGTATACAGGTATCTTGCTACAGAGTATTTACGTTTTATACCTTTGCAAAACACTCTTTGTTATTTCACTCATTCCACTAGAGGCAAAGGTTTGGCAGAAGAGGCTGCCACGATTCCCTACATCAAAGTTTGAGTCATCAGAGAGAAAGACCGGGATCCTGAGGGAGACGCTGCAGGCGTGCGAGCGAGCGGAACTGAGGAGCACTGACAGTTGTAACAGTGAGCTGAGGCACTCCAGCCCAGGAACCAAATCCAGACCCTCAATACAGAGGATGTGATGAGAGACATTCAACAACCTGTGTGAGCTTCATGAGAAAACGTCTAACAATATCACACAGGCCAGAGTTCTGGACATTGTGAATATAAGCGAAGTGATATAAACAGTACAATGTTGCAGTGCTCTTATACTAAATATCAGCACTTTATAAACGCTACTTGTCCAATCAGATTAGGGAACCAGAGATGACTTCTGTATGTAGATTTTAAAATTGTTCACCAAGCCGTGTTGTGTTATTCTTAAAAAGAACTTTCTAATAAGAAAAAGAACACTGAGTACATGTTAATGCAATATTCACAAGGTACAAGAATTCCACATAAAGTACACTGCCTCATATCAATGCATAAAAAAGTCATGTGCAGTGATGTATCACCAAAGCCCGGCAATATAACACACATGCGTGTGCAAACCTCAGTGCTTATGTAAACCTACAGGCATGAAAATGTATACATGCAGAAATGGTAATTTTCTTTTTCCATCAAAGATTTACCGTGTTTTATGGGCGTGCGGCAAGGTCACAGTTACTCTTTAAAATGAAGTATCTTCATCAGACATGCCAGCAGCTTCCCAATTCATTCATCATCATTCATCACCCAACTACACAGACAAGCCATGCAAATGCGGTTTTGCAAGAACTTCACTAGTTTAAATGACCAGCAACCGTCATTGGTGCACCGCTTCTGAAGATCTGATGAAGTCATTGAGTATAGTTCTGTTTACAGTAGGTTTTCTCAAACATTCAAATGCTTATGCAGCATAATGTAATCTCCCCTTTGTGTAAAATGCTGAATAGTATGGCTTGCTGATTTATACATGTGTAGTTCAATACAGTTGTCAGTTGAGCTCTGCAGGCCAGTAAGCAGAATTGATGAAATGTTGGTGTAGGTTGTGAGAATGTGCATGTGCTGTTGGCTTGAGCTGTGTTTACTACTCAGCTGGTTCTAAAGTAAAAACCACGCAAACATGTTTTATAACAGTTCTTTACACATGAATCAGGATGTGGTAATTCTCAAAAAATACTTAAACTTTTACCTTCTACTGAAAGTTTACATTTGGTAGATGCCTTTATCCAAAGGGGCTGTAGCCGGAATCAGTTTGTGTTTTGTCTGGGAATTGAACCCGTAATCTTTGTGTTGCTATGGCACCATGCCTTACTAATTGAGCTACAGGAAAACCCGTTAACATTAAATGTTTCTACACTCAAATATAAATGGAATTATGGGTAGATTTTTAAAGGACATGAACATGAAAGAGTACATGAACTTTGAGAAGGTAAAACTGGAAAGGTGCGATGTCCTCAGCTTCATCACTGACTAAAATATAGTGCTAGATTATAATTAGCAACAGCATATGTTTTTGTATAGACCTGCGTACCTCTCTCTGGCAAATGTGAAAACATACTAACATCATGTATGAAAAATAATCAAGTACTAAACAGTACAGTAGAGGTACATCACCAGAGCCATCAAAAGTTTCCTTCACTCGTGATAATTGGAACATACGGCCGCTTCATGATGCTCAATGTGAAGTAAATCAGGGGAAATCAGGGCAAGTGCTGTTTTTCCTCCACCACGTCTCCATCTGTACTTGATTGGTTGTAGGTTGCTGCTAATACCTCTCTGCACTGGATCTTAATGGTTAAGACTGTGAGCTTGTGCCACATGTCTAGATGAAACTGCTGGAGGACATTTTTAAGCATCTAAAACTGTAAATACAAGTGCCTTTAGTAATAACAGAACTAGCACAGAATAATAAAACCAGTAAAAACTGAAACCAGTGGCGTAAGTAATTTAATATTTAACTCACCAATAACAGCTGAAAGCAAATTATTCTGCTTTTTATTAAGTCATTCTGTTTACTATAGGACTTAATATAGGACTGAATGAATATAGTTATATTATATAATATAATTATGAATATATATATATATATATATATATATATTATATAAATGTGACAAAATATCACAGTTTCATCAAGTCAAATCAAGTCTCACTTAATTAGAATTTTTGCTGTGATTTTCAATTCCCCCATATAAACATCTGTATGCATAATTAATGTAAAATTTGAAAATGTAAAATGTCACTCTGTAATGAACACTGTAAAAATACAGTAAAAACTGCTAGCTGGTTCATTTTACATGACCATATACAGAGAGAAATTTTATTAGATTTATATATTTGTATAATAAAGGAATTCATTTACTGCAGTGGGAATGTGTGTGTGTGTGGTTTTCCAATAATAATTTCTATATTTGAATTACAAGCATGTATACTCTAGGGCCACTGTTTGGACAACTCTAAAGGGCAGATAAATTTGCAGAACAAGTACACTTTAAATACGCTTTTAAATTTCTCCCAAAACTGTTGGTCATGTGTTTACTGACCTTTCTGTGTGCAGTGGTTTAGTCCTCCAGAGGAAAATGGCTCAGGCTTTAGAAAAGGGAAGAGGCATGACTTTATCAGTAGTTAAATTAATGATCAATCCCTGAAACTCCCTGACTCTGCAAGACTCAAGACTCCTCCTCGCTTAGCCTTTGCTTCTCTCTTTATTCCCCGTCTCTGAATCTTCCCCCCGCTGCATCATTTTGTGTGCAAATACACGCACAAACGCATTCTGCCATACCCAGACATCCCGTAGCCCTGACTGACACCAAACTTGCTCCTTCGCCAGACCTACTGGAACTCTCCGCGAGCCAAAAACCGCTACCTCATTTTACTTACTCTCTATGCCAGAAAGAGAACGTCTCTGTTTTGTCTGCAGGGCTAGCCAAGCCCTGAGAGCAGAACGAGGAAAAGTTAAGCTGTTAAGCATCTTTCACCTGCCTCTTTGTGCTGTCTGTATGGCTCTGTTCACCTCTCGTCCACTCACATAATCAAGCTTATATTTGAAGAACAGACAGTAGCTCCATATCACAGTGAGCTGTCACAGATGAATATCATTGTGTCTCTCATAGACAGAATGAATGAATGGGGGTGATGGATAAAGCCAGAGCTGTAAACAGTCTCTTACCTGCTGTTGAAGCTTAAAGCAGGCAGGAGGAACAGTAGGTAAAGGGCTCCGATGAATTTCATTGCTTTGTCTTGCTCTCATGCACTCGGCGTCTCTTCCCCCCTCTTCTCTCGATCGCTCGCTTTTTCCTTTTCTCTTACTCTCTCCCTCGCCTCGCTCGCTCACTCACTCTCTCTCTCTCTCTCTATGCACAGGCGCGTTAACACAGGCACACAAGCTGCAACAGACAGATGCAACGCCGCGAGCAGTGCGTGTATGTGAAAGCATGGGGTTCCACGGTTTCAAATAGCGGAGACGAATAGATTTATTAATGGCTAGGAACCAGGGTGCGAGGGGAGGAGGTAGGGGGGTTGGGTGGTCCGGGAAAGGAAGACTGGAGAACGATTTGAGGTGATGTCAACACAGCCAGTTGCTTCCTGCCTTTCTTTTCTGTGTTCTACATCAAGATGAATACCTGCTGGTGCATCCCACATGAAATCCATCTGTCTGTGTTATTACCCTCAGCTCTGAGACAGGGCAAGGCGATTATCAGTGCTTGGGCTGGCCTGTGTTATTCCACAAAGACTAAATTAATCAATTTTCCTGGAGATTACTCTTTGATGTTAGAGTTCATTAGTTTGACATTTTGTTCTTTGTTGTCCATCAAAGTAATTGATGAGACATTTCCCAGCTAGGGGTCTCATATTGTGACATTAAGAGAGTAAACCGAGGATAATACATTTAATAATCCTCTAGTGGCTTCACTTGATCGGATGTCTACATCCACCTCAAAAACAGTTCAAATGCTGGATACAATACGATAGACAGGGTCATTTAATGGAACAAAAGAATATACAAACATCAGTCATATCCTATTAATTGGTAAACTAAGGTCATTATACCATATACAGTATAGTGCAAAATTATTTTAATTTAAATAAGGCTGCCAATTTTTACTGCAAGATTTACCATTTCAACAATGTGAGTATTCTAGGAAAAAGATCACCATACTGTAGAATTTATTTACCTTTGACTAATATTTTACAAGAATGCTACATTTTTCCTTTTGAAATGTTTCAAGCACTTTAGAAAAGAAAAGAAAAAGAACACCGCTTTAACATCAGGGCCACAGCATCATAAAGCACCAAAAACTTTATTATTAAGGCCACTGCAAGACAGAGATTTGTCTAAGTGCCCACCTCTCCTTTCAGCTATCGCTCTCCTACTATTTTTGTCTTCAAAGGGAATAAAAGATTTAGGGGTAGTCGTTGCTTTCAGCTATAGCGGGCTGACAAAAATTCTGTGATCAGAACAGTGAAAATGGAGGAAAGATGCATCCGTGGTGGAGGTCGTGTTATAAAAGAATGATGAATGGTTTCCATTACACCACTAATGGAGTTTGGAGTCTATTGTCCCTTAGTTCTACTCTCTGCTTCTAATTTCCCACCATTCTCACCTACTTGATTTGCGTCTAATTAGAGCATCATGGGATGCATGAGCACTCAGGAAGTGAGGTTCTGGCCCCTGGGACTGCAATAAGTCTCTTTAGTAATCTGCTCTTATCTGTCTTAGTCACACCTCAAGCGGCCTGTGTCACAGCAGACAAGGTGAAGGAAAACCTGTCTCGTGTCAGATGTAAGAAAAATGAGGAACATTTGAACGATGAACAGGCCAAAGACGGATGTGTAGTGATGCCCTGCTGGTTTTGCACCGCGATAAATATTTTCAGCATTAATATTTATGTCTTGTTTGGCATTAAACGACGTAAATACAAATAAATTCAACTAAAATAAGCCTAAAACATAATACATTTACGTAAGAAGCACAATTGTGTAAGATAATAACATCTGGATATCAGAGGATGTATTCTGAATTAAGTTTATTTTTCCTACCCCAGTGGCAAATTGCTCTTGGTTTTGTACACAAACTTTCTGAATTATGTTAGATTATACTAAAAACACGAAAACAAGCACCAGCGTTGCAGGAAAAATAAAACTTTTTTTAATATAAAAACAAGTTTTAATAGCACATGCAATTTTTTTTTGCTTGAAGGTATTTTTACATGAAAACAAGACACAAATACGGATTAGGAAAATATTTTTTACAGTGTGCATAAATATGCTATATAGTTCATATTATTATTTTATCATTACATAAGTGTGATTGCATAAAACCAAACTTTTCAGCTACATTCTGAGTTAGTGCTGGAAAAATAAGGGAAATAATAACGAATGACTGGAGTGAGTGTTAATGACAATTTAACCACCATACTGATAAATGAAAATGTAGTGAACGCTTGGATAAAATGTGGGAAATTAATTGCGTTCCTGTTGATATACGCTTTTAATCGTCCGTTTCTTGTTGCCAAGCTGTGATGATGTATACAACCTATGACAGGGAATTTACAAATGTGAATTTGGAATACAGAAAACAGAATTACTGGGTGCTGTGATTGATATCAGTTTATATCAACCTGTGCAGCCTTATAAAGCAGAAGAAAAACATTCCTTTGTGATTAAGGGATTTACTGCACTTGCAAAACAAACATATTCTGAAATGAAAGTATGGTGCAACATAAAGACATGGAAGACTGATAATGATTGTGTCTTATAACTGTGCTCTTACCAAAGCAAAACAAACAAACAATTAACAAATCAACACTGTTTGCTCTCCGATGTAGCATGGAATACCGATGTATACTGGAATTTCAAATGTACGCCAGCAGGGAGATGTTTTTTCCGTAGTCAGCAGCACAAAGAGATTAGATCACATCCATCTACCCATCTCTGCTGATAGCTCCTCTCATATGGTTGCCTCCCTGACTGTCAGCAAGAAAATATCATAAACTCTGAAAGGCAAGAGTCCCACTGCACCTCCTGGAAGCATAGACAGCCACGTTAAAAAGTCCCAGGGACCTCGCAGCACTTCTTCTGACCTGAAAGTACCACAGATCATCAGACGCAGGTCACCTCACCTCAATCACCTCAGTCAAAAAGTAAATAAGAAAACAAAAACGATGATACATCCAAAACCGGACATGCCCGGGAGAAGGAAAACATTGGCTATGACAAAGACGTGACTAAGACGACAGCTGAAAGCTGAGCTCAGCCACAAAGGCTTGTAGCAGAGGAACCGTGAAGGCTGTCAAAACAAATCCAAGAGGGGAAAAATGCCAACAGGTCTGAGGTTTTGACGTGTTCGTGTGGCATCTATTAAACCATCCAAACGAGATGCGCAGACAATAAATAACCATATGTTGTTTAACTGTTCCAGTACCCTTTGTATTAATTAATATGAACAAGCACCAATCACGAGTCAATTACTTCTCATGCTGCACAATTCAAAATTATATTTTTATTGCTTGCTATTAGGCAGTAAAATTACATCCATCCTTTATCACGATAGAATTAATAATTCATTGGAAAGGAGTCAATGATCCTTATGGAGGGAATTCAAATGACCATTAAAGAACATAACTACCTCCACAGCTGCTCGCAATAGAGTTGCCTCAACATTTTACACCAGTTACACCACCCGGCCTTCTCCCACACATCCCTTCCACAATAAAGATGATCATCAAAACAGGCTGTTGAAAATAGCCATAATAATGCTGACTACACCATACAACAGATGTTAGCTTATGGTTTATCTCTGTAATATAATTTTGCAGGAATCTGCAACAAGCCGCAGGGTTGCGAGCGCAGCCAAAAGGATCTGGCTCTTGCGGGAAGCACGCCCAACAACTCTTCCTACCACAATTACTCATATTTCCCTCACAACCTTTAGAGACAGCCGTTAAGACAGCAGTCATCCATTCCACCTGCAGAAACAACAAGCCGTGCGCATTTCTGCCGCACACCAAAGCTGCGCTCACCCACTCCAGCAGGGTGTAAGAGGTTTAGGATGTGCATGAAATGCAGCGATTACGACTGCAATAGAAAATGCCATACGTTGATCGCATTAAATGTGACACTCTTAGACACAGTTCCAATCAAAAGGGTTATCTTTTATATTCAGAAAAATCTGCCTCCAACAAACTGACATCAGATGAAAACAGCTCTAATCTTTGAAGAATTAAAGGGCTCTGAAAAGGGTAACGTGTTGGGTAACGTAATATTTCGCTGCAATATTAGAGACTATTCTCAAAATAATACAAATCAAATTATATTAATGTGTCACAGAAACAGGGTATCCCAAGAACACTGTCATATGTAAGTGAGTCCGTTTAAGATCCCTTTAAGACTAGTCTGTTCACTCAGCAGCCATTTTGGCAACACCAATAGCAGATAGGAGCTGCCCAGGGAGCTATTTACTGTTATACAAGAACAACTACTTGAACAGGAAAAACATTACAAATCTCTGAAATAGTTATGAGAACATACTGTATCTTAAATCAGCAATGTAATGATATCATAAATTTTAACAATGGCAAGAAACTGTATTTTTAAGATGCTTTGTCTTACGCACATACAATTTCAAGTGTTAAGAAACAGTGATTGACTTTTAACTGTACAGCCACTAGATTAAGTTTTTCAATAAAGGGCAATGGGTGCTTTCCTTTACCCTATTCATTTTATTATGATTAGTTCATACCTGTCTCCGGTCTGTCTCTCAATGATGTTTTATAAAAAGGAATAGGCCTCCTTTTAAAGCTCGACTTTAAGCTTGGTTATAAATTAAAAGTCATGCTTTTAGTTTACTCCTTTGCCCTCTTCACTTGACTAACTCTATGAAACTACATGTCAGAGTCTTCAGAAAAAAACTCTTGATGTTCTTGTGAGCCTCCTTGTGCAATTAAGGCAACGACGATATTAGGGCAAACACAATGAACAGCACATTAAAAAATCATGCAAATTAATTATGGATTTAATGCCAGAGAAAAGAGCATCTCAGGTCGCAGCAAGCAAAACAGCTCAATAATCCTCTTTTCATGCTAAAACCTTTCAACCTTCCTTTTCTCCTTCCCACACTCACAAAAACAATGACAAACCCTGCAAAGCCCACAGTGTCCTCCCCGAGCGATACATTCACCTGTGTGTGCGACCCAGACACGTGACCTTGACACATGAGGCAAAGGCTTATGGGACAGAACTCAGTTCCAAACATCTGCCTCTCCCTGTGACATCACAGACGCTCAATTAATCCAAAACGTGTGCATAAGCCGTTACAATTTATCTCACTTTTTTGTCTAGGAATACAGATTTATTTAGCTCTTTTTTGGGCAAAAGGGTCACTTGTTTCTGGCATATACAGATCCCTGTCTGGAAAATTTATTAAGACAAAGGAGGATTATTTAAACTGATTTGATTCTGATCCATTTCAACTAATGGTCTGTCTGCGAAGAATGAGCGCAACTATTTATGTGCTAAGAAAGATTGTGTCGTCTTTTCGTACGCTGTGTAGTTCTGAAGCCATCTGCCACTGCCTGATACTGATGTATGCAACAGATTTCAGTCTAACAAATATGTCAACACAATCAAACAGTTCTATCCAGACAGCCATACAAATGAAAACAATCCATTCCATCAAATTTCACTGCTGCAGACAAAGGAGATGTCATTCGTGTCGGAACAAAGTGTGAAATGTTTGTTTCATCGCACTGCAGGCCCTCTGCATAAGACAATTGACAAACAACAGGATGTGTCTGTCAGTCAGTTATGATACAACTGCAGAGGAAAAGAACAGACAAATTACTACTAATTGAAAGTTGAAAAATCAAAGGGAGGGGGTTGGCAATTTTCTGTTGCAAGCCTACCACAAAAAAAGCCTTTCAAAGGACTTCTGGATGATAACGATGAGCCCGTGTTCACCCAGTGCAGCATCAGGAAGACCTTTTATGGGCAGAGAGAAGGCTGTAACTGCCTATCACCCCATTAACAACAAAGGGAATGCTCGTTTCCAAGCAGCAAAGCGCACACTGAAAGATATTTAATCACAGGCAGCAGGGGAGCTATTAAAACATGTTAAATGACGGGTTCGTTTCAGACACATTCATTTCATTGTATGAGAAACCCTTCCATGAGTGAAGGGTAACGTTTTATAGACATTTTTTTTCATGTGGATAGATATTCAGTGTTAAACTATGTAACCTTCTTACTAAATATTTGCACTTGCTTCAAACTAAAGGCTTTCAATAAATTTCACCGTTATATTGAGCCGTCTCGAAATGTCACAAATTAAAATTAAAGGAAACTCAATGTTTACGACTTGCAATATACTGTACAATAAAAATGAAACCTAGTTAATAAAGCTGATACTAAAACAAGCATAAAATGAGAAAAACGTGCTATTTAAATCGTTTCTCTTTACCAGAGATTTGTTTTCAATGTTCAATGACAGCTAAATGTGAAATAAATATAGGAATGTAAATTACTTTTGAGGACTATAATCAATGACAGGTAAGCATAACAACAATTTACACTGTAATGCAGGTGTTCAAATGGCAAAAATCATAACACTGTATTAACCAAGCACAATGCAATAAAGCAACAAGCGATAAAATCTTTTCCATATAATTCTGAGTTGCTGTCCAAATCAGCTGCTGCAAGACATTTATTGATCGCTTATTTTCTGTTGTGTCCTGCAGTAGCCCCACCCACAGTAAATTCTTACTGGTCCAAAATCCAACGCCACATAACTACAATGTATGTACAGCAAAACAGTCCAATTTTGAAAGTAAATCCCATGTATTCTTTCAGGAGAACTGGTTACACGTAGAATGTGTATATATGCTGCAAGTTATTGTACTCTATTTTGTAAAATATGTTGTATTATTATCTACTAGGTACTTGTACAATAGCCATAAAAGTCTCTGCGCTCAAAACCACAGGGCTGTGCTCAATATATACTGCTAAAATGATACTTCATTGAATTTACGGCAACACAGTACTGGTTTTTAGTCAGGAAACCAACCTTTGAGCAACACTAATGGAGATACATTTTTCTTACAATGACCATTTGTCAACATGGCAGTCTTTTGATCTGTGGCAAAAGAACAGTTCTGGCTGAGCAGGAAAGGTTGCAGTAGGCAAAAAGCTGCCTGAGTGAGAAAAGCAAGAGGTGAGAGAGGCCCTGCACTGAGATTTGAGTAAAGCCCACAATGTCAGCGTGTCTGTATCAGCAAGCAGCTGACGTCCAGAATGCCGTAATGACTGCAATGATGACTAATGAATCATTAGGCAAATTTATAACCTTTTCCTTCAATCTTTCTTTTCCTAAACAGCACAAGAGTGTCAGTGACACTGGGAAAGCAGAAGCAGCAGAATATTAAGTGTTTCACGAGGGCACGCAGAGGAGGAGGTGAACAACAGCCCTGAGAGAGAAGGAGAGGCCACAAACAGCTGGTGTTGCAGAATGAAGAGCTGAGCATTATAAAGTTTTGTCATGAGGGAACCAAAGTAAGAAGCAGCAAGTATCTGGAATCATAATCATTGCTTTCCACCGTTGGGCCAAACGGTTCCAAGAATGTTAAGGAATGGTTCGGCTTGAGCTCGGTTCGGCATGGCACAATTACAAACCTTGGCCTGAAATTTTTAGCACATTCGTGCTGTTGTGTGGTGACATCACCACTCAGGATTGGTCACTTGTATGTCGCCCAGTTACCAGTTTCTTGCAGCTGGACAAGAATTTACATTTACGCCCATGACCCTTGACGTTGTTAACGGCATGCTCTGAGCTACAGGAAAGCTACTGAGCTACTGAGCTACAGGCAAGCATACGAAATAAAGTTGTGCCATTTCTGTTATTTAGCAAAAGTAAAGATCATGTAAGAAGTAGTCAAAAACACACACACACACACATATATATATATATACACATACATACATACATACAGACACATGGTGATACCTAGAGGTTGCATCAGCCACACATTTTAAAAAACATAAAAAATAATTCACCAGATTATCCTACTGCTTCAAAAGATAATTTGAAGCAGGGCAATGTGAACATATATAGAGTTTATGAAAGGTGCAAAACAGTTTAACTTCTAACTAATTACATCCCATTCTAAATGCAGCTGTAAAGATGAGTCATATTAATTACTTTAGGTTCATTTGCAAATTAGCAGTTTGTGTCAGCTATTAAACATGTCCCACAATTTCGCCAGCAAGTAACACTTTGGTATTCAAGTTTTCAAAGCAACATGAGGCAACCCACTAACTTCCAAAGAGGACTAATAAGCTATGCCTAAAATTACAGTTATTTAACATGTTACATCTCCTGAATAATGACATCATACTTCATACACGTTAAAACAGCATCAGTAAAGAGGATCAGTGATGGCCAAGCAATGTTCATTAGTATGGACAGGCAGACGTCTCATAGCGGAGCTGCTAAGTGGCACAAATGTGTGGTCTCAAAAATTAGCACAGAAAAATTAAGTCCTTTGTCTTCATCAAAACTGTACGCTGAGCTTCACAATGCTGAAATTTACGGCAGGCCTGCCACTCTGAGATCATCTTGTCTCCACAGGCAACTTACAAAGACCCATCATTTGGTACAAGAAGCAAACAACATGGACCCCAGAGCAGTGGAAAAAATGCTGTAATTTTTCAACCTGCTCGTTGACATTTCAAGAAAGCCAAAACATGCCTTCAACCTGCAATGCCCACTGTGATATATTAAATATGAAGCAGATCTATAGTGGTTGGAGCAGCTGTTTTGTGGGAACACATTATCAGGTCCTATACATGTGTGTGTGGTTAAATGACAGAAAATGAATATACAACCTTTTAAAAGAAACAAAGATAATAGTGTAGATAGTGTTCATTTATAACGTAAGCACAGCTCAGGATGATTATGGCTTATTATAAAAGAAATTGCAGTCCTGGATGCTGATTGGTCAACACAGGGTTCCAGTTATGTTAAAATGCATACCATAGTTATGATGTAAAACAACAGCATCATAGCAATCTACAGCTTTAGTTATATACCATTATATCACATGTCACATATCACATTAAAGGTCACACATACATAGTTAATAAGGCATATCTTATTAATTATGTAAGACATACCGAAGATAAAACATATCCAACTATGTAGTAGGGTTTCCAATCAGGCATTAAATAGACAAGGTCTTCCAGCCATTGGAATCACTTTGAGGTCCTGAGGCAGACCCAGTTGTTTATCAACACACTGCAGCTGTAACTATATTCAGAATGAAGCACAGTACTTAAATTAGACAAGTGCTAAACAAATGCAGAACAGCACCAAGTCAAAACCCAAGTCCCAAATCACCAGACCTAATAAACACCAAACACAATAAACACAAAACCCCTATAGAAGAATCACAGTCTGAAGATTTCTAACTTTCTACCATTCATATCTTACAAAAACTGCACCTTTTCTTTCTCAAGAACAATAGTGCAACGTCCAGCAACTTCAGCTGTTCTGAAGGCAAAGGTCAGATGGTTTATTGTAATTTATTATTAGGTATACACTTTTATTTTTTTTTTCCTGTTTACATAGTTACTTCCATCTACATTATTGATTTTAAACAGTTGGTATGTTAGAGTAATTTAAAAACACTAAACTATTTTTCGTTCAGAGGCCCTTAACTGCTTGGGGGTCTAAGTTATGCCTTGCTAAGTTGAGGGTAATCACATATTGATCACTGGCCGTGTAGCATTTCATTAAAATTGCACTTGACACTTCTATTACCCCTGCATCCCACAGCGATCTGTGTAAATAGGCTGCTGTAGTGGTGTACTTCTGTTAAGAGGCATTTTGCCTGGATAGCTGTGTTGTCTATTTTGTATTTATGCAGGTAAATTGCATATCTGCTGCACTGCAAGCCTCAATGAGCTCGTGCAACTGTCTCATGCATTGCTTGCAGACCGATGCTTCACAATATTAAAAGACCAAATTAATTGAAACCAAATTTTGCAGGGTGACTGCATCAGGGAAAGTGACTGCATCAGGGAAAGATGCAGTCATCTCTGTCCTGCACCCATTGCCTTGATGAAACATGATACATTTACAATTGTAACATGTTTCATCTTGTAACTAATTAATTTTTACTTGACCAGATTACTTTACTTGGATTATAAATACTTAGCTGTTTACGTAGGAGACAGATAGTCCTGATGTCCTAATGGTGGCTGTAAAAAAGGCAGGCAGAGTGGGCAGAATAAACAGATGGTTGGTGCTTTGGAGAGTTGGAGAGGAAGGTTGGCATGCCTGAATTTAATGCCATGCAGTAGAGAGAGGAGGTGCGTCAATGATTTAATGAAGTCTTCTTCTTTGCTCCTCCAGAGAGCTGCTTTAATCTAAAGCCATCGCTGCACTGCTCTTCCCTGACAGGTGCAGGAAATGCAATCAGAATTACACGCCACCCCTGAGAGTGCTCCACCACAGTAAAGCTATGAATTAAGCACATTTTCTACTGTTCTGTCTGGGGCCTTTCTATGTCTCTCAAACTCAACGTGCATTGTTGTGGTCGCATTGCTGATTGCGTGACAAAATATGACATCCTTAATAATTTATTTACTAAAATTATTGCAATTATTTTGAGTGTTTTCAAAAAAACAAGGTTGGGAAAACAGAAGGGTAGAAAAACAATCAACAGTCTCACTGTTTACCCAGCGTGTTGATATTTCAGCAATCTGAATAAATACTATTTAATTGAATTGTTGGTAGGCATGCATTAAAAAAGACAGAATGCACCATTATGTGCAATGCTTTCGGCATACAAATTACTAATGGCTGCAATTTGTTTTCTATTCATTAGTTATTCATTTTCTATTCATCAGTTATTCATTATCAGTAGCCAAACAGTTTTGTAAAGAGGAAGTCAACTGCGTTACTTCCATCAGTGTTCATTGACTGATCACAGCCATAAATACAGATGGTTTTGGCAGTAATTTGGCAAAACTAAGAATCACATGACTAAAAGCTAGGCTGCAACATCTAGAACATGAGCTGTTACCAAAGCCATGACCTACAGTATTGTTTGATGCAAAATTTAAGTA
>JAZGTJ010002018.1:19548-46698 GCA_036877575.1 Botia almorhae
CTAAATTAAATTATTAAAGCTGCAATCCGTAACTTTTATCTCTTTACTGCCATCTCAGTTTGAATCATACAATTGCAGGTTACTTTGCATACTTTTCTTTATGGAAGCTGAAGTCAAATAATGCCAAACTGATATATGCTTACCATGAGTGTAAGGTAAGGAGACCATTTTAAACACAATTTGATCAATAACTGTTTTTCGTTTATTTGTACAAAAAAAAGCTAAGGATTGCAGCTTTAAAAATACGTATTACAGAGTATATATACTGTGTATATTTATTAAACTACAAATGACACAAAAATACCCTCCCACTTTAAAACAGTCAAATATTAAGTAAAATGAAATGTATTGTGCAACTGTATGAACTGTGCTTCATTAATGGCATTAATGTCATCACAATTTAAGATTATTTCAAAAACAATTTCAAATAATTTCTGATTTCATGTGTTATTGTACTACACTTATGAAAGACCAGTGACAGATCAAAGACAAATCACAACACTGGTTTATGTAATATGTAACAACTGCTCCATCTCTTTACCTAACCTACCTACCTCTATCTAACGGGTTGTTAGCCTTAAAAGGTTGAAGAGCCGTGATTCAGCACCAAAAAAAAGGGTCTAAAAGTGTCTATATATTTCTCAAAGTGAGAAAGACTCTTGCCTCTTCACATTAGTGTAAGCAGTCGTTGTATTTGAATGCAACCGGCATGCGATTATGGAACGGAACCATCACCCTTCACACCAAACATGTTAAAGTACCTGAGGGAGCGTGAAATTCTTTTGAGATAAAAAAAAAATCTGGCCATTCAGTGGCCCAAATGTTAACCTCCTTGATCTTTCATTGCTTTGAGATGCATGAAATACAAATTGTGTTGAATCCGACTTTTATACAAGATGCAAGGCCATATCAGTCAGGGCTATTCAACAGAAAACTCGAAGGAAGATAGAGAAGATAAAGCTGAGCACAGGGAGAGCTCTGTCCAAACAAGTGCACTGAAATCCCATTATTCGATATGGATGGTAACCAGTAGCAACAAATTTACTTGGTCGTACAGCAATATTTGCATATGATACAGCAACACTCAGAAAGCCTCTTTATGTTTGGTTCCTAAGTGAGCTTCTGAAAAGTTCAGCATTGTGTGAGACTGCATCTATTTTAGTCAATAAATCAATGTCATGTTGAGATTTGTTTGCCCCATGAGCGTCGGACACTTGTGACATCTTGTGAATAAAATGAGGATGAATTGATAGCGTATAAGAATTTTTTAGAATAAGTGCACCAAAACTGCATGCCAGCACAATTTATCCGGCTTGCTATATTTTCAAATACTTGCATGCCAACTGAGCAGCTTTGATGACATCATACAAAGATAATTTAAAATGATTAATTTATGAATCATTAGGCCTGATCAATTATTCAACTATATTTCACATTTTCCACTTCATTCATAAAATATGTGACCCTTATTAGTTGCTATAATTCACTGCACAAAATTGTCTGACTAAATGTCGTACTCTGTATCAGTAGCCTGGCATTTCAAAACAAGGTCTTGAATTAGATTAAAGAATAACTGTTTTAAAAGCGTGTTTGATCCAAAATCTCGTAACTGTACATAAGGTGCTTAAAGAAATAGTCCACCTATACATAAAAAAAATTATATGATTATTTTCTCATCCTCATATCATTTCATATCATTCCTCAAATCCATTTTTTCCTTTCTTGGAAAAGTCAAAATTTCATTACACAACCAAACTCCAAAAAAGACAAAAAGCACCAGCAGCAAAGTAAAACAATACCTTTCTAACTTTCTGTGTTTAACTTTGCTTAACGTTGTTAAAAAGAAAAAAACCTGTCCTATTTCATGCGGTTCACCTCTCTCTAGCTTCAACTCTATTTCTACTTATAAATGTAGCTTTGTTGAGTGTGCTTGTTTGCTTCTAAGTCAAAATGTTAAATGCCCCCTCATTTTTAAGTTTCTATGGATAAAA
This sequence comes from Botia almorhae, assembly GCA_036877575.1. Lineage (NCBI taxonomy): Eukaryota > Metazoa > Chordata > Actinopteri > Cypriniformes > Botiidae > Botia > Botia almorhae. Next base: position 21,540 of record JAZGTJ010002018.1, read on the forward strand.
GTGTCTGCTACAAAATCGCCATGTCAGCTTTGAAGAGGAAGTTTAATAATTTCCCAGAGGAACATTGGTGGCCCCTTCATTACAATGAAGAACTGCAGGTCCAAATCTTTCTGCTGCACTTCAGATGGAGGATCATTATCATGCAGCTCAGCACAAAGCAGTCAAAATGCGGATCACTTTTTTTAAGCTACTCTCCACGATATTCACATCCAAGCTCTGACTGAAGACTTACTACTAGATAAAACAATGGAACTGGTCTGCTGCTTCTTATCTGTACTCGCTAGTAACAGGTATGTGCCCTGTTGCAAATGTTATGAGGACGTCAGCAAGTCACATGACAATCGATTCCAAGACGACACGTACTTCCTTGGCGCTTTTCAGGGGGCATATGTCAGCCGAGAGATGATAGGGAATACTAACGGACGGCTCTCTTCAGGTATTTTAGAGCTCCTTGCTGTCAGCACTCAACTGCTACCACTTAGCCTCTGAAGTTTCATAGGATTGCACCAGCTACTCTGCTCTGAAAAATGTTTCCTAGTTGGTAACTTTATCCAGGCAGCTCCCAGTGCTATAATTCGATCCTATTGGCCCTTCTCACTTCTGATGCTGTCTGTCTACCCATGACACAAACCAAAGTTGGTTCACTCCATGACCACCCACGGGCAGCTATTTCCAGTACTATCCACATTTAAATTTACAGTTTATTTACATTTATCCATTTATCATAAGCTTCTACCCAAAGCGACTTACAAAAGAGAAAGCGTTCACAAAACATTTTGCTATAAGAACCAACAAGCCTAGCCAACAAAGCCACATTTACAAGTAGGAATTTCTATATTTGGTTAAACCAAAAATCTCCACAACTGCTGGTCAGGATTAGACTTAACAACATATTTCAAAAAAGGATTAAAATATAGCAACAATAAAATCATAAATTGTGTTTTTGTACAATATTTTTGTTAAATTTAACTCACTTTAAAATGAATATTTAATGGAAAACATGTTGAAGATTAGCATACAGGCTGTCAATTCATGAAGTGATAAATGGTTTTCTCACAAAAGCAGCTTATTCAGTTTACTGAAGCATCCCCTCCATTGGCTTTCATTAAAAAATGGCCTCTTGTCTTCTTGCCAGTGTACCACTGGGATTACAGCCGCCACATCTAAGGCCCCAATACATCAAACAACAGCAAAGAATGCATACAGGAGTGACATAATTTCAAACTATGGAACTCTGGACATTCGAAATAGCCTGCTAGCACAATATGTACTGTATATATCTGCTGAGAAATCTGTACTGATATCCAAACCTGTAATGTACAGTATGTTGTTTTATAACAAATAAAAACATATTTGTAGCATCAGTATACTTTGGCATGATCTCACACTCTGCAGTAAGCCTTCACAGAGAGTCTGATGTCACAGAGCAGCTGCTGTAAGCGCTAAAGCGAGACATATTTCAAAGACATGAGTCACTTCTGTAGCACTGCGTCTTACAGCCTTTCTTCAACATGGGAAGTCACGTAAGGTTTGAATTTATCCATTCATCTATAGTTTATCTGCCTACAATGTCTGCCAACTCCTCCACGGTTGTTAGCAAACTTTTGTTTATGTGAAGTCAAAAGATCTAAAGAAACATCTTGCAAGTGTTAATCAAACAGTCTGAGAGGCAGAGAGCTTGTAACACCTAGATATGAAACTGTATCAAAGCCCAAGTCCAAGGCTCTGTTCTTCAAAAGGATCACTAGCTACCGACTGCACATGAGCCGCAAACCGTGGCGGGAGCTCTACAATTCAGTGCAAAATTAGGTTTTTTTAATTAGCAGCATTGCTGCCGATTAATTTTTCATTCTCTAATTAGCACAGGAACTGTGCTTCAGTCAAAACATCCTGAGAAAGATTCATCACACTGAACAAATTTGTCAAGGAACCTGTAGTACATGACCTTAATTGAGTGACTCGTTCGGTTGTGCCGAAAAAATCTTTCCTTCTACATTTCACACAAAGGACAAAGTGTATATTTTGCACCACTTTCTGTAGCAACAGTTTAATGAGATCTTGTTGGAGATTTTGAAAAATCTAATTGTTTATTAGGCCTACACAAAACCAGCACTCACAGAACTGTGCAGGAATCAAACACCCATCATTCACAAAATGATTCACATCCCCTGCACCTTGAATATTTGTTTATGAAATATTTGGACAAATTTGATCATGATATCAGCTATCAGTTAGTCTCACCCTCAGGCGATGCGCCCACAAGCGCCCTACACGTTCACAAACTGCCTTATGCACTCGAGAATATTAATCAAGATGGTCGGCCCAGATTGGCTGACTTCTATAGGATTTCCAGGAACCTTGTGCACTGCAATCTTTAACCGTCCACTAGAAAACAAAGCCATGTCTACAATGATGGGTGCTTTGAATTTACTTTTAGGATGATCTTTAATGAATAATCTACAGTTGCATGCCAGTCTGTAATTGATTTTTCTGACCCTAAACATGACAGACATAAACAAATTGTGATTTGTCACTTTACATGCCAGTCATGGTTTAATTGGGCAGTTCCTGGCTAGTTTAAGCTGCTAAGGTCAAAGGGTTGCTATACAAGCCTCTTGCTATTAATAATAAAAGAGTTTATTCCCATGTCTGTACACATATTTTATTATTATTACATCTATTGTGCTGAATTCCACAATTTCTTCTCTAAACTCAGGTCTACAGATTGCAGGCCTGCTGATTATCAGCAAACTGTTTCCCAGAGATTAATTACTCGACTACATGAGCAGAAATCCTTCGGATGAAATGAAAAAAATTCAGCTTGCACTCTGTATTAAACTTGTTATACATCTGTAAACTGACTATGATGTACTACTTGAGCGAGTTTTACCTGTGAGAGTTTCATAAGACCACAATGCAATTTTTACACGTCATTAGACTTCCAAAGCAAACCTTCTCAACAATAAACTGTGTCTCCACTGTCAATATTATTCTCAATTTCGTCACAGTACTACACTCCTCACATGACCGCACACCCATTCCCTGCGTTAAACAGATGGCAAAAGAAAGATATTGATACAGTTATGCGAACTGACTCATCATGGGTGTAATTTATCATAATTGAGAGCGGAAACATCCCAGGGTGAAAAATGACAGTCATTTACTGTATGATTAAGTGAATAACTGACTGAGGTGCAATGAAGATCAAGAGTCCTAAATATGAGCCGTGAATATCATTAAAGGGACACGTACTCGGAAACGTGGGCCAAGGGGCTTGTAACAAATTTGCGGTCTACATCTACTTTTTTAATATTATGCTGTAAAGTTTGGCCAAGCAGATCATTTTCAGGACCGGACATCATAACATTACATGTAGGGAGAAGACAAGAAACTGAATTAATTACCGTGCCTGCCAAGCTACATTTTCCACATGCTCTACTCAACTGTGGTTTATTACATGTTGTATCTCACAGTCCGTGTGAACGGTCAGTTGGACAGCTCGAACCGTGCAACCAGACTGCACTAGGTGATGTTGGCAGAGCAGGAGAGAGACTGGAACATGGCCTTCCATTTACACAGCCTGACCCTATTTTGTAAGCTGACTAGCTGTGTGTGAAGGGAATGATGTGAGGTCAGTGTTGTTTTTGTATAGAATAATAATGAGTAGGGCTGTGACTGGTACTGCTGATCCTGCATCTGTTGCCAGCATTCACAAAGAACAATGAAGAATAGAATGTGTGTATTCATGAGGTCCAGCGTTACAGCGTGTTGAAGGCGAGCAGCTGTGTCCACCACCCTTTACCTTGGCAAACGGCTTGAAATTGTTTTATTGTGTGGAATAATCAGAATTCAAACTGCAGTTCTGAAATCTATTGCCTGACCCATTTTGAGAGGACTTAACAATGCATACGCTCTCCCGTCTCGCTGCCCCTCCATCCACGCTAACAGCGGCAGGTCTAATGTAGCATGAGTCAGACGTTACAGTCAGTGCTCTGGGGAAGGAGAGCACTCGCCCATTAGGTTAACACAGAGAGACACACATCAAGATGAGGGGTGATAGACAGCATAAAATGCTGGACAATTTGTCAAACCGTGTAAGATTCACAAGATGCTGCGAGATTTATCATCTCAAATCACAGGCGGTGCTTTATTTGCTAGGTGTTAAATGATGCTGAAATACCCTAACAAAACAAAACACAGCGCCACAAACGCAAGGGTGAAATTATGCCAGCTACCATCTCACCAGTTTTCCTACCAATTTTTTCAGCTAAATCACTCTTCGGGAGTGTCAAGGCATGTTTAAAATGCACTACTGTTCTTTCCTAGAAAGCAGCATTCAGAGTCACTTGAATTTTAAGCCAAGTGCCATATTTGAACTGTAATACTTCAAAAGCTCCTCTTTTTTTATTGGAGTAAAACACCAAATCTTTTGGGAGGTCTTTGATGTTCTCACTGAAGCCAGCAGCTCAGATGATGAATTCTAATAGAAGGCTCTTCAGCTCAACCCCGAGTCACTGACATGGGGGTGAAACTTGAGTTCCTTCAACAGATTGTCACAACACTACATAAAACTTAAATGCCACTTTTTACAAACAAGCTATAAATCATATGGTAACAGGGCGCACAACTAAAGATTATGTTTTTGGCAATAACAATTAGCTAATTAAAATCAGAAATTAATTTTTAAATATACTGTATTTGTGGAAAATGCCTAATAAAAAATCCTGGGCATGTTTCATTTTTTCTCATTATGCTAAGTTCCTCTTACAGCATGGTACACCCCAGCTAACAATTTTAAGTTGTAAGAATGTTTCCTTTTCCAGTAAGCAACACAAACATTAAAAATGTTATTTTGAAACTTTTTTTAATTTTAGGAATGTTCTAAACATCCAGTTTTAAGAAACTGTATTTACGTTTTTAAATAATTTAATTTTTTACATTTTAAAAATCTTTTTTAAATTCTGTATATAGTTCTATATATACCATTAAAAACGTTCTACTAATATTACTGCAGGAACTGTTTTGATAGCTTTCAGAGAACATTATCTAACGTTCTGAGAATGCTCCCTGTTAGATGGGACTTTACATATTTTGAGTTTAAGGAGTTTAAAGCCAATCACCTGCTGATTAGGCAATTCAGATAATAGGACACACAGTAGGCTATAATCGGTTACTTTAAACAGTCAATTAGGGCTGGCACATAATGAGGAAACAGCATCCACTGAGGGTCTTTGAGTATTGAGCTTCTGAGTATTGAGGTATTGCTTGGGAAAGCAGAAAGAAGGGTACTTTAACAGACCACCAAACAGAACAGCAAGAGCATGATAGGAAAACAGACCTGTTGGCACACAAAAGAAGTCCATTAAGAGCAGAGACAATTTAGCAGGCAGATATGAACATGCTGCACTGTTGGGAGGCAGCACGCTGAGAATTAACATCTTTGGTTCAGTAAACAAGCATGCATTAAACATAAAATACAATACATCTCTGAAGCCTAAACAGACCAATACATAACTAACAATAACACGCCATTACACAAAACAGCATCCTTGCATGGCCTGTCACAATTAACACAAAACAGAAAACAAACAAACAGATATAAGTAAACAGAAATATTGAAATATAAGACTCCCTTTACTTCAACCAACATACACCTTCAGACACTCCCCCCTCTCCATCAACATCTCTGAGGAAAGCTTGGGGAGATAAACAAACGTTCTTCATATCAACACCACATGGAAATCAAGTCAGAATCCATAACGTTCTCCCACAGCAACACAAGGTTACAGACAAACACACACATGCTGTCATAAAGATGCACGCTCTCCTCTCAGGGCCTATAAGTCATAGGAGAGCTAAAGCAGAACTCCTTTTCTATCCATCTGCATTGTGGGGTTCTCACCAGCCGGTTGGCCTCACAGCTCTGTCAGCACTTCCCAGAGCACTACATGTGCCCTGTGGCTCCTTAGCCCGCATGTATATATTCATTCCAAATACACAGTCTTATGCCTTATTTATGGGGCCGCACACATGCCGTGTGAGGTGTTTAGTGGTAAATTGCTACAGCTATGCAACACCACCAAGGTCGTCTGGTTATGGAAATACGGGTTGATGCCTTCACCTTTAAGTATTGTGACCTTACTGCGAGATTTGCCAGTGGTTTTGGTCTTGCTGTGTAGGGCATGAACAATGTGTGCGACTGCAGAAACGTAGCTCTTCCTAATAAATCTTTCACTGTTCAGTTTCATCACAACCGATTATGACAAGCAATATTCATAATATATTTCTGAATTATCACAACTGAGACACAAGATGATGTCATGATGATGTCATCGTCACTTCATGATGATTTCATGTCAATGATGATGTCAATCTAGTTAGGATAGGATCATCATCCAAAAGTCTCAGAGAACTTTAAATAGATAAATGCTTTTATTTTGCATTTTATCCATTTAAAATATTATTATCAGCATAGCAATTTAAATAAAAAGCTAAATTGAAACTGATTTAGTATTATCAGTATTAGTAAGAGCATGTTGTATTTTGCAGCATAAACTCTACAAGTCAAGTTGAACTTGATGATTCTTGTTGTCCCAGCATACTTTGAGAATATTCATTAGTAGCAATAAGCATCTGATCTTGCATGCATATTTGGTCAAAACCGTGTCAAAAACATATTGTGAAATTGATTAGTAATCAGAAAGTTCTTCATATTTCTTAATTATCTTACTCCTAATTAATTATATTCCTTTATTTAAAACCTTGTTTATTTCCAGGTTTAGCATACTTCTGTTTTGAATCCCATATTTTCATTGTGGTTTCAAACTTTTTGAAACCCCACCGTAAATTCATGTAGTTTTAATTAATTCATGTATTTCCAGACACAAAAACAACCAGTTTATTATGTTGTTCAAATGATGTTTTTGTGGTTACATGAACTAAATCTATTAAAATCCTCCAGATGCCTCTATTGACTTCATCTTTACATAAGGTTTTTTAAACAGCAGCTGTTTTCAACAAGTTACAAGAACAACATGTGCTCAGAATTTGTGAAGGTTATAACAAATAACGCTAGTCACTCTGACCTTTTCTGTTGCAATATGGTGGAAGCAGCACATTGATTCAAGTGACCTCATGTGACCTCAAACATGCAATATGACCTTAAACATGACAAACAACACATCCTTTAGTTAGTTATATCTAGACCCAAACCTTCTTGTTCAGTTTACTTGCCATTATATTTGACCTAAGCACTATTTAGAAGAAAACGGCAATATATGGTAAGCTAGTAGCTAACAATAGCAACCTAGCTTTGAAAGCAGAGAGCTTTAGAGCGCTCTCCAAAGCCACGCCTCCACCAAAACATGAACGCATGCATAGTCTGACAGGCAAGTTGGACATCCTATCATTGCATTCAGACCAAATGCAATGATTGGACTTGCATTTTATGATCGCGTTCATTCCAAAGATGTATATTTAAATAAATATATTTTACCACTTTACTCACAGTTTGCTATCTTGGTGTGAAGAGACATTTAACCAGCATAACAAAAAAATTTCTGGAAAAGATCACCTACCGTGCCTTTAAGTGCTGATACTCTGTGTTGAAAGTCAGTGCAAGGCGAAATCATAACACAACTTTCACTTACCTACCAGGGCCTGTTTTTAAAGCAGAAATCAGTTTACTTACAGCCAAGATTGCAGCTTTATCATAACATAAAGTACATTAAGTTAGAAACATTAAATTGACCAGTTACTCTGAAAGTACTTGCTAAACAAATATAATGGGGGGCCAGCAAAAACAAACAAACAAAAACTACATCCATCTAAGAGGACAAAGCTACAGACATTTATATTAAATCACAAACACAAAACAACTAGATGTAGTGTTCACAAACAGAAACAAAAGCCAAATAATCAGCATGCTTAAGGCATTATATGTTTAGGACAAATGATGAAGGACTAATGAAAATTATGTTTTTATTTACTTTTTCAGACCTTAATTAATAATTTAGCTACTGTTCTAAAGAAACATTTATGAACTGCCAACAAAAAGCATTACCTATATAACTACTGTAGTGGAACTGTATGTAAAGCAAATGCATTTTCTTAACGTTTGCATTATTGTTTGAAATTCCTTCATGCACTGGGGACAAAGAGCTTAAATAAATGGTTTATTATTGTGGGTTGTTAACTTAATATTGTAGACTTTTAGTGCCATCTAGTTGCAACATACATACATTACAAACAATAAATTACTCGAGTTCATTGCTATTTTTTTAAAGCTTGAGACGGGTAGTCGATAATGTAAGGCTAAGATTTACAGCTCACCTTTCCTTAATGATATTTACCAGACGGATTCAACAGCAAACTACAATGCGGTGAGCGTAAAAGTCACATGTAATTTCATTTAGTCTAAAATTGAGAATTATGAGGTTTTCTTACCACGTGAAGCGGTAATCTATTATACAAAAGACAGTGTACATTGACAATAGGCAACCTCAAACGTCTAATAAGGATAATCTAATAAATGTCTCAAATGAATGTCACTATAATTAAATATATATTTTTCAAAAACCTAAACAATACAGGCCTATTTGCAGCAATAAACCCTCTAAAGCTGATACTGCAGCGTTCAAGATTCCATGCTTTCTTTCAAGTACTTCATTTTGAGCATCGGCGTTCTGTAAATAATATAGCTCGATGTACTTTTCGTCATTAATGTTGCCTCAGCTGGTGACCATAGTGAAACATGCTTTAAACCAAATAATGACTGTTCAGCTGTGGTATTAATATTACATGGGGTAAACGTCCAGAGCATTTGCGTGGGATATTTTACTTTGCGGTAAACGTGAACTCGCGTTCAGTATGATATTTGATGACAGCAGTTGTTTGGCGTGTGGTACAGAGAAGCGTGAATGACTCACTTTCTGAATGACAGTGGCACTCATCTCTGTTTGAGTGGAGCAGCAGCAGCGGACTCTCGAGCGCCACGTACCTCCTTGAGCAAGAGTACTTAAGAAGTTGCCCTGGAAACCCTTGACAAACACGTCCATGCCCAATAAGAAACCAACGCGCAAACCTCAAAGGCGGAAGAGAGACGGTTTATCCAATCAGCGGAGTGAGCGGCGTGTATTTTGCCTCAGTGGGCGGGGTCATAGACTGGTTTACATTAGGGAACTGTTTAACACACGTCAGGTAAAACAAGTTGCAAATAAACTGTCATTGTGTGCACTTCTGTGACGCTTGAGCGATAAGAGCTACGGCGAGTTTATAAATACTATTATCAAGGGATCTTTGAAGGTAGGTGATCACCTGTTGTTTTTATGAATTTTACACCTGATTTTAAAACTTATCGCGGTGTGTTTTTTTTCAACGAAATTCAGAAGTCCGCGCCATTCAGTATCCGATTTACTGTCTGTGTTTCAAGACCATTCGCAGAGTGTCTATTCATTTTTAATAAATTGTTAGATTTAGGAATTCTTGCCTGTTTCGGAGAGAAAGGGATTGGCCGTCTGAAAGAGGTTTATCATACACGTGTTTGTGACGTCACACTTTGTTTGTAGGAAGTGTCCTTTAAAGGGAAAAAGCTCGTAGTTATCAGACGTACACCCATAATGATGAGCATGTCATTTTATAACAATGAAAAACTAATGGCGTTATTGCAACATGATTAATCTGCAGCTAACCTGTAGGGCAGGTTATGATTAACCTGTCCTATAGAAAACGTGGTTGATGCAGAAGTAATTCCATCCAGTGACAGTATTTTTACAAAAGATACAAACACTACAAATGACTATATTGAAAAAAGTGTTTATGATATTCTATTTACACAGATGTGGGGACACAGAGGTTTGTTACAGTGCTGCCTGATACTGTGTCTGTGGGCATGGTTGGATGCAGTACCAGTTGCTGTGGATAAAACCAAAGTAAGCCCTTCAGCAGAGCAACTGGAGCCACCTAAAAGTGTAGTAAGTGATACAATTTGATAATTGTCTGATGTTCCTCAGTAACGACAGATTTGGTAACCAGGGAACTAATAGTGATGGTTGTAATAAATGATGTAGAGTGCAAGTAAAAGTGTGTTTAACCTATTAAAACTCTAATTGTGTAATGCGTTTAAAAACATCCATTATCATGTAGGTGTAAAAAGGTTTATTTTCTGTAGTCTTTTCTCTCTTCTCAATGTGTACATATAATTTGAATTCACGTAGGACACTGGACTGCATTATGACCGTTATCTTAGAGAGGTTATTGATTTCCTGGAAAACGACCAACATTTCAGAGAAAAACTTCATAACATAGACATGGAAGACATCAAGGTAGTGTAGTCCCTCATTTCCTAACTTTACTTTACACTGATGAAATCAGATTATGTAAACGCACGGTTGCCATTTCATTTAATTCCCTGTCTGGCAAACAACAGCTAGGAAAACTGGCTAAAGAGTTGGATTTTGTCAGCCATCACGTACGAACTAAACTTGACGAATTAAAGAGGCAGGAAGTGAACAGACTGCGCACCCTAATCAAGGCCAAACAAGACATGAATGGAGAAAAAGGTATAAAAAAATGACATTTTACAGTTGAGTTGGTTGTTTTGTGGCTAACATTTGCACAAGAGGATATTGTGAAATGTCCCCCACTGTGTGGTCTTAAAAAGATGCTGTATGTTGTATGTGTATTGTGTCTCGTTTATCAAATCCCTTATATGTCAGTTTACTTCATAAACAGGTTCCAAAAGACATGAACAAGAAACATGATAAAAATGGGCTTCTTTATTTCCTCTAAGGTATAACAGTGGACCACCAAGCCCTTCTGAAACAGTTTGAGCATCTTAATCACATAAATCCACATACATTTGAGGTGGAAGATTTGGATCGTCTCATTAAATCGGTAAGATCCAAATCTGCCTTCCTGTTTGTTGTCATTCGTGGTCTAAAACTTTTATAACGCTTGCTAATGAATAGAGAAAATGTACCTAAAACAAATACTGTTTACTGGCCATGCCAAGTGCTTGTCATGTCGTCATGGAGATGGAGATCTGCACTGTTAAATGAGGTGTTACATTTACATTTCTCTGTTTGCTCACTAATGCGGTTAATGGAAGGCCACTAATGACTTGGAGAACTTTGACAAGGAGCAACACGAAGAGTTCAAGAAACATGAGATGATGAAGGAACACGAACGGAGGGAACGACTGAAGGCGCTGGATGAAGAAGAACGGAAGAAAGAAGAGGAGCACTATGAAGAGATGAAACGGAAACATGCAGACCACCCCAAAATCAACCACCCTGTAAGTTAAAGAGCTAATATAATGTGTGCTTGCCAATCTGGTTTCTAGCTAGTGTGGCTGTTCTTTTGTTCTTTAAATTACAGGTGAACAGCAAACATACAGCACATGTACAAATCATCTATAATAATCTCTAAATAAATCCAAAATGTACAGTAATTTTCAGAAGACCATATTTAATTTTTTTTTCCATTTGAACCTCAAAATTAACTATCGGGTTTTTACAAACTTTTAAGAACAAAACATGTTGTGATAAAAATCTAGTGAAATTTGAATTAAATTAGAAAAGACTGATTAAAGCATTTTCACTAGTGGTCTCTGACTTTTGGTTATTTTAAATATTAAGGGAAGGATTTGTTAAATGTTTTAACTATAAAGTCTAAAAGGAAATATTTGCATTTAGCTGTCATTGTAAATGATTTGGTCTGTATATGTGTAACTAGGGCAGTCAAGATCAGTTAAAAGAGGTCTGGGAGGAGACTGATGGTTTGGATCCTAACGATTTTGACCCAAAGACATTTTTCAGTCTACACGGTGAGATCAGTGAACTGCTTTGTTTTGAACATTCTGAAGTAGATCAAATCACAGCGTGGCTCTAACATCTGTTTGCTTACACAGACACCAATGGAGACGGCTACTTAGATGAACAAGAGCTTGAGGCACTATTTACCAAAGAGGTTTCCATTAATCACTTTTCCATTTAGAGCTATCACAACAGCGTACGGATGGCATGGCTTTATGATGGTGCTAAATGTGATGTTTGTCTCCATCATGTTAAGCTGGAAAAGATCTATGACCCCACACATGAAGAAGATGACATGTTGGAGATGGAGGAGGAGAGACTTCGTATGAGAGAGCATGTGATGAATGAGGTAGGAGCTTCGGTTAATACTAATAACATCACGATTTGTTTTTACTAGGGAATTTAGATGTGGTCTACTTGTAATCATTTCTTTTGTATCGTCTGCCCATAGGTTGACACTAACAAAGACAGGCTTGTTTCATTAGAAGAATTTATGGCTGCCACAAACAAAAAGGAATTCCTAGAGTCAGATGGATGGGAGGTAATGACATTTTCTTTAAAAAGTCAACATGAAACATTTCAAATCATTAACAAAAAATCTTTGATAATTTGCTCTGCCTATAAAATCAAGTCAGTCACTCAGAAAAACTGTACATCGATTTACAGTAGAAGAATAGGTCGCGTTTTGTGTAGGGTACTTTCAAATAAAATGGTCCTTTCTTAAAAATGTTCTTGAGACTCTGGAGCAAAATCCAATCTATACTGAAAAAGAGTTGAGAGAGTTTGAGGAACATCTGGTCAGAGAGGAGAAAGACCTCAACGAGAAGACATATGATCTGCTGAGACAGCGCCAGGAGCTGGAGAGACAGCAGGAACAACTTAATGCTCAGAAAATTGAGCTACAGCAGGTAGGAGAGCTCTGGTCAGAATGTATCTAGTTTCTGTACTAAAACAGTCTCTACAATATTCCCTTGTTACAACATAGTAGAAATCTGAACCGTTTCAAACAATACTGCCCCAACCTCTGTAGCTGTAAATGCTGGAGATTTGGTCTGCGCAAACACTGTTTCTTTTCTTTAGGCAGTAGAGAACATGCAGAAGTTAAAAACACAGAAAACTGAGCCCCCAGTCCAGACTGAAGGTCAGTGCAATTGTTTAGCATTTATATGCTCAAAAGAACATTTCTTGTTGTTGCAAATAAATACTGAATTTTTATCAACACTTTCTTTCTTAGTGAATGCAGTACCTTCTGCTGTGGAGATATTACCTGGGGACAGTCAACCCATGCCACAAGGTCATCAACAAGACCTGCCCGCACATTCTTAGCACTTTAAGCTTTCTTCCGTGTATGTGTTGTGTACTGTAATTTTGTTTCTGTTTGTGCAAATTGTTAAATATCTTCATATTTAAAAGGACAATATGAATATATGTGCTGCCTCTCAGCAAAAAGTCTGAGAGTATTACCAAACACAAAACATTATTGACCTTATATAAGTTATGATATGCCCCAAACAGGCTGCAAAAGCATTTAATTAGAAATTAACAATTCCCTGTGGACAATCTCCCCCAGCAGGTGCAAATACTTTGTGGGGACACAGATTACTTGAAACTTGTGTTTTTAATAAGAGTATTGTTATTATCATGTGTTTTGCACAAACATGACTTGCCAACACTGTCAAGTCATGTATTATAACTATTCACTGTTTATGATTAGACCAGTGTAGCTAAGCTACAAACGCATTTCAGAAAATGTCTGGACGAATCTTTCAATTCAGCATTTCTGTTGTTTGTTCCCCTAAAAAAGCTATAAAGATATAAAAATGTGAATTAATGTCCTTCACAAAACAACCATGATGACAACATCACTGTTTTAATTAAGCAGTTAAACAATCAGCATACAATACTATATATACAATATTGGCTATAGGGTTTTGAGTATACTGTCATTTCATGTGTTGCGCATACGGTCATTTTATGCTATAAATTTCAAATATTAAATTTTAAATTATCTCAGCTTCACCTGTGTGCTGTTTAAACAAATATAACATTTAAACATTAACATCATGACAAACTATGACCTTTTGGCCATAACAGTCTTTGAACCTTGATAAAAAGGTAATCACCTGCTTTAACAGGAGGATAATTGTCTGATCCATCACAGCAAAAATGTCGGCCTCTTCATCAGGCTAAACAAATGCCAAAGACTGACGTGTACTGGTGTGACCCATAGGGGGCAGCAAACCCCGATGAACCTGATCGTCAAATGAAGAGCTGCAAGAGAAACAAGCATCACATAAACGATTTAATTAAAATCCATAAACCAGATCAGTGAAGACACTTACACATAACACATAGACACCATTGGTCCACCTTTGCATCAAATCTGCTATGTTAACTAAAACTGTTTCAGGAATTGCAGGAATGCCTGGAGCTAAAATCTCTAGTCCAGTTGAGAACCTGGAGGCCACATACAGATCCATGCATATGGTAACCAATCTTTATGCAAAATAGGCTAAAAATATAAATTGTCATACGGATCCCAAATGAAAGAGGACAAAATACATGGCATTGTATTCTTTATCCTCTTTTTTTCTGTATTACTACTCACCTGCAGTCCACATGCACCACCCCACAGCACAGCTGATCATGCATCACACACTCGCCCTTGACTTCACATATGCCACTCTTGTACAAAACTAACATATTTAAGACAAAAGTGATTTCAAAAATGCGTATTTACAATATCTCAACAATATCTTTAATACAGTACAATAAGTCCCTTCAAATCACATGAAATGTCAAAGAAAATTAAAATAATTAAAAAAAATTGCGTTATTCAAGTGATTTTAGCAGTCTACTAGATAGAGACATGCCTTTCGGTTTCTAGTGATACCCAGCCGTGGTTTCCATTACATGAGAAATTGCCTTTGCTGAATGGCTTCTTTATATGGTTGGGCAAACAGAAGAACTTCTATGAAACGCACATAATTTTCTCCACCTATCAAACAGAGGACAGTAAAGAAATAGAATAGCCAGCATGCACACAACTAGAATATCTTTAAAGTAATAAGCATCCTGAGAACTACAAACCTCTTATTGCTTAATTCCAGAGTTTCTGAGATAGACAAATCCCACCTTGCTGGCTCTTCTGGCTCTTCAGCTTTTCCAACTTGTCATCTGATACAGTCATTTTTCACGGAACACGGAAATCCATGATGGGTATCTTAATACTGTAAATTTTCTAAAATTAAAGGAGACTTTTCCACCCAACATTTTTAAGTAAAAGGTCGATTATTCAACCCCCATAAAACTTCTCTACTATCCGACAACACTACACACCTGCAGCTTTGACGTTTGTGTTCTTTAAATTCAGAGGTCAAGAGGTCATTCAAGAGGTCTGTAACTGTTTAATACACATCTTTTTTGCCAGCAGAGAATGTTCTCACATTTGTTTAACAAATTTGCATGCAGAACAACAAGAAGTCTATGGCCTGGGAATGTAGTTTTGCAAATATTTTTAATCTCAAATAGTGCCAAAAAAAGAAGTTACAAAACAAAACAATTTACAACTTTTTGTTTGATTCATAACTTCCACAGATAAAACAAGGATTAAAACAAATACATTTGGAGTCAATTTGCAATGACCTGCATTTCATCAGAGCCATTTAATTTGACTCCTGATGATTTTAATTATTGGCCAGAGAAACGTACAGGATGTCAAATACAGATAAACAAAATAAAGATTGAGTCCAAATATTATTTTTTCTTTCCAAATTTGCCCCTTTTGTCTTTATTTTTTTTCATCTTCTTTCCTAGCAGTTGTTCTTTCTGCTGCGTTCCTTCCAGTTTTCTTTTCTTGTCACTGAAAGGAATTAAAAAATAGATTTGTAGCAGTTTAAGATCCCAAAGCAACAGCCAACCACAAGCTGTGACCATCCTAACAATAACATTTGTGTGTTCTGTATTCCAGTGCTTTATTCGTCTTCATTTACCTTTTTATACTAACAATAGCTGTAGGTCCTGCTTTTTTCAGTACTTGGTCCCATTCCTCATCATCTCCTCGAATCATGTACCTGCAAATAAAATTCACAGCAGCAAAGAGACCTGTCAACAAGGCACAATGTAAGGGCGAACATGGCCCTTAAATATAACAACCAGAAATATCCAAATGAATGACAAACATTCATTCATCTATGTGGTCGATAAATCCATCTGATCCATCGTTTTGTAATGACTTACTCTGAAAGATCCATTTCTTTAATCTTCTCCATGTCTTTCTTGTGCCTCTCTTGGAAGTCTTGGGCAGCCTCATTCTACAGGTAAAGCATTATTAGTCATTGGCAATGCAAATATGTGAATTGATTAAATCCATGACATCAAAACAAGCCTTGTACCAGATCATCATTAAGTGTCTGCACAGTGGGTTCCATGCTTATATCTTTGGTGGGCACCATCTCCGCCTCAACTGCCTTCTCCTGAAGTGCGTTGAAGAACTGCAGAGAAGTAGAAGTCAAATAATAACAACACAATACAACAATAATATAGTGTACGAAAGAAGACCAGAGGCCAGTGCCAGAGGCAATGGTCTGATGATGGGAAAGCAGAGGATAAATTCTTTAACAGTGCAAAAGGAAAAAGCCTTGATTTGTTTTACCTGCACGATTTTCCTAATGGTGCGGTTGAACAGGCCCATAAGCTGAGAACCTGGCAGCTCAATCTCCTTCGCCAGATCATCGATATGCTTGTGTTGAAGCCCAACTCCCAACAGCAGAGCCTGAAAATCACATAATCCCCTTTTAAAACTACTTCCCCATCTATAGATTTTCACATCAAAGCCTGCTAGAAATTTTGAACCACTCATTGGTATTTTGGTACAAATACTGTCATGTACTGGGATAATGCTTAAGTGATATATAACACATATACATTTGTTATATATGTATATAACAAATGTATATGTATATACAAGTTACACATGGATTTATTTTTGTTATTTCAACCATATACAAGTACACAGTGAAACGAAACGTTTCTCCAGAAACAAGGTGCTTCATAAGACAAACACTAAACATCACAGACATGCAGGGCTACATAAATTAAACAGTATATACATAAAGTGACTGATTTGTAAACATATAACTTCATTTACTATGGGCAAAATGAAAATACATTTTAGTGGACATAGAGTGGGTACACATATACACAGTTGACTTACACACTGGGCAACAGAAAGTGTAATGTCTCCCATTTGTTTGAGGAAATACATGCGCGCAATAGTGGGCATCATGTCCATGATGAGGTGATAGTCCACCATGTTTCTTGAATACATATCCAAACGCTTCAGATCATATGGAGAGAACTGGGCAGTCAACTCTGCACTGGTGAGCACTGAAAGAATACAGACCCATGAAGCAATCACCAATACACACAAACATTTAGTTTTATGAGTGTGGAGGATGTAGATATGTACCTGCTGGGTTGTCGTCTTTGCAGTTCTTATTTTGTAATATGTTGAGGGCCATGGTTGCATTAAACTTGCTGAATTCGAAGGACAGCAGGGAGAGAAACCTCCGTCTGAAATCTGTCCAACACAAAGAAACGTTTTAATCTTTCAAACAGAGTGATTTAAAAAATGTCATGTCTGTGTTAGCATTATGTCTTGTGTTACTGCATGGTATTCTGAAATATCTTATTGTAATCTAATATTTTGGCAGCTAAACTGTATAAGTGACCATTGTCCCAGGCAACCAATTACCTAAACATTTCCTACATCCAACATAATAAAATGACTTCAGTACACAGAACTGCACGGCTGTGTACGTGTATGGATATCTGTTCAGATTTATAAGAAAGCGTGAATACTCACCCTTCCAGAAGGCAGACAGCCACTGGTCCTGCTCTTCTAAATCCTCAGCATTGAGCTGCTTCAGCATAACACATGAGTTCTCCCCCGTCAGGTCATTCTGGGAATCACAATATAAGAATACTTTCTCAGGTGTACTTTGTTTCCTGTGGTCCGCTTTGACTTTCCATTGTGCAGAACACAAAGGAACTATGCTCTGGGCATACCACACATCTTCTGTTACAACAAGATAAATACTCCTAATTATACTGAAAAATATGCATCCTTACCGGAGTCTGTCTTAAATAAACTGGAACAAATCCGGCCCTTTTCCAGAATCTGTAGAAAAAAAGGAAGGGTACGGAGTTATAATTATGCTTTAGAATAGTGCCCTACTACAAATGTCACGCTTGACTCTGTATGTCCACATTCTTGTAAATCTTTGATCGGCATAAATCTGCTTGTATATTGTTAGATTAAAAATGTCTCACTCACATCTTGCGTTATTGTAACACTTGTTCATTAGTTACAGCCCCCTTGAGGGTTAAACTATGTATGTCTGTTTATCTACAGTAGTACTCCACTGTCATGTATACACGCCTGCTATTTCTCAGGATTCAAGGTACGTGGTGGTCATCACGTACTCTAAATATAATGTGAAGGACTAAGCATTAATATGTATGTCTTGTAAGATAAGTACCTATTAGGCAAACAGCCATATTAGGGGTTATGTCTCAACAGTTATAATAAATTGTTTATCCCTGTCTCAAATATTCCACCCTGTTTTGTCTTCATATATATCAGGTGCTAACAAAGAATAAATGAATAGACAGTGGGTATTTCAATTTGACTATGAAGCAACTCACTTGAGCAGTTGAGGAGTGAGACCATATGACACCCCCAGGTAATCCAGCCTTTCAGCTCTCCTCTCATTCAGCTTCAGCAGCAGTGGTGGCAGATCTTTCCTGGGTGACACCACCTCCTCCAACAGAGTGACAGCCTGTACACAGACATAAGTATAAATAACATTCTCCTTACATTGGTCTGATGTACTGGGGCTGTTCCATCATTTTGTACATTGATTTTGTTTGAAAAGATCAAATCTTAAGCATCTTAATGAATCATCTTAAATGGCTTAACTCTTAAGCATTGCTTATGGAAGACTGTTACCTCACTGCTCACTGGTGTGATTGTGCTGGCAGCCGCCTGTTCTGTCTCATCCAGAAGAGGAAACTGACCCTCATAGTATCGCTGCAGTAGTTGCAACGCACGGCTGCCATAACCCATCTGAAGAGCAATACAACGGTTACACATGGGAAATAATAGCATTGCCAGTCAAATGTAGTAGTAATGCAGCCAGTTGTTATATGCCAGAGTTTAATATAATCAAAGTATGCCAAATGTTTACCCCCTGATAGTCTGGGTTCACCGCGATACGAACAACTCTGCCACCAGAAAGGCCTCCAAAATCAGGGTCTTGAAACTGAATACAAAACACAAGAGCGGCACAGTTATTTGTACTTCACACTCTATTATTTCAATGACATATACACACTCAAAGCAGATTAGAATTTGTCACCTGTTCCGAAACAGTCCAGGGAATGAGGTCACCTGAGGCTTTCTTCCCTCTACACAAGCTGTTGAGAATAGACTGGCGAGAAATCTCTCCTTCCAAACACACCTGTAAACAAAAATGCAGGTGTAGATCTCTTTCAACAGCAAAATCCACAGGGATT
Source organism: Botia almorhae (assembly GCA_036877575.1). Taxonomy (NCBI): domain Eukaryota; kingdom Metazoa; phylum Chordata; class Actinopteri; order Cypriniformes; family Botiidae; genus Botia; species Botia almorhae. The sequence goes on from JAZGTJ010002018.1 coordinate 40,931, forward strand.
TTTTGAAATTCAACTCTAATTCAGATGCATTAGTAGCAGAACTGAGGCCGTACCTGAACAACTGCTAAGACTTCTGGGAGAGAATTCTGTGTGGGTGGAACAGGTGGCAGCAGGCAGAAGAGATGGTGAGCTGGAGCGTCTGAGAGCATCTGAAGGTCGTTGGGTGAGTTCTAAGGAGGGAGAGCAGTTTTTTAAAACCAGTGCCATTTTGATAACGTAACAATTTAATACAAATTCATGCCCATTTACCTTATAGTGTGATGCTACATAGAGCGCCACAAGACGTTGAAGGAAGGCCTCAGAAGCTTTGTGGTAACAGAACAATGTGTCTCGGTTCACATAGTAACTGGATTAATGATTAAAGGACTTAATACAAATAGACATTAACAAGACATGTTATGGACCTTTATATTAGAGGAACCATATGGCTATCAGAGCCATATCATAGATATTGATGATGGCCTCCTTTAAACACCTTAGTAATCATCTAGATAACCCTAGAAACACCCCCAAACACCTTGGCAACTAAACAGCAAGTAGCAACTTTTCCACAAAGCAAGCAGCAAAAGATTTAGGCTGCTATTACACAGTTTAATTATAGACTCATTCTTTACCCAACACATGTTGATAAATGATGCTATGCTATTGAGATTATTATGCTTGTTTAGGCACAACAGGCTTTGCTGAGCTGGTAAAAGATACAGGTCACATGTCTGGGGCAAAGGGCAGCCAGAAATTATGCGTGGGACGCTCATGCAGTCCAAACATAGCAGATCATTCAGCCATTTCTCCACATGGTCCCCCTGGCCATATCGGATAGACTCGTGGAGCGTCACCTCGTGAAGGGTTCGTGCTAAAGATCAGATGATGATGGTGAAACATGATGATTTTGTTTTCCAGATTTCTGCTTAATGCCGTTTAATTTGCAGGAAAAACTGATACCATACCTGCTGCCAGTCTGGCTGTGCTGGTGTTTCTGTTCTCAGCCGAAAGGTTCTGCTGGCTGTCTGCACTCTGTTGCCTCAACTGCTGAATGAGTTTCAGAGACAGAGAGCGACCTGTGCCCTCATAGCTGCATACAGAGACACGTACACAAGAATTGGTGCAAATATTATTTCTCCACCCTAAGAAAATGAGCATTTAGTACTTTTAGATCACACTTTATTTCAAAGTGTCCAAAGTGTTACAGTGTAATAATACATTGAGAAATAATATTGAGAAATATTGAGTATTACTCAAAAATGATTATAATATACTCAAAAAGTAAAGTAATATTAATTAACACAGCATGTTTTACAATAGGGTTTGGCTTAGATTTAAGATTAGCTGCATGTAATTATGCAAAGTTTACCAGCTTTACAAATACAGACCCATTAATTGTAGATGCCATGAACACAAGGTAAGGCCCCAGTAACTTCTTCACCAAAGGCAGTGGGATAGCAGCAGCCTCATCAATGACCAGCAGCTCTGCCTGACCTAGCTTCACAGCATCAGCAGGGTGGATGTACTGAAGAACACAGATCAGCCAAACGACTGCTTATAAGTGACATGTTGTTTGGATGCTTTAACTTTGTAGAAGAATTGTAAATGATGCAAAAGAACCACAGAGATGGAAGTCAGTTCACCTGAATGGTCTGTCGATGTTCCTTGAAGATGTTTACACGCACCACAGCTTTGTTAAACTCTGGGTTCAAAGACTGAATTATTTCATAGTCCAGATGTTCCTAGAATAAAAAAGGATCCGTTTTGAAGATCCCTCAGATATATGCTTAAATGTCTCATTTATATTCTCCTAACAGATAATGTACTGACCTATTAGACAATAAACTTGTTTAATCTACTTTCTGTTTGTCCTTCAGTTTATTAAAATAAAACATTTGCAGTGGAAGAAAACAGACCTGGGTTAAAACCTAGGTTTGAAAGTATATGTACCTGATATTGGAGGGTGTCAAAACCTTTAAATATGAACTCAAATAGGGTGTGTAGATTATCTGGGCTGGGTGATGTGATAAAAATGTTTGAATAGCTGAGAAACAGAACAAAGACAATAAATTTAATGATTAGCATATTAGCTTTATGTTTATTAGTAAATTAAACGTAAATAACAGACAAATGTACAAAGTACAAGATCTATTCAGGAATAAATGCATAAGTGTGTTCATGACTGAGCAAAACAAAACTTCATAACAGCTTTTATTGTGCGACATACCCAAATGCAACAGCTCCAGCTACAGCCAATCCCAGCGCGGCAGATTTACCTCGACCGCGAGCAGCAGTAAGAGCTACAGTGCTGCGTAAGGTCTTCTCTGAAATTGCCTCGATAAACTTCAGCACTGCTTTGGCCTAAAATCAAGACAATATAAAAATTATTGAATTAATCTCCGTATTTTGTGGAAAACATTCCTCGGTTATTTCGATGTTTAATTTGATTTTTATTTTGTTTTAGTTACTACATAAAAACATTGCAAATCTACTTAACAATAACGGCTGCTTGGTGTCACTTTTTAAGCCACTTCAGAACGAACACATAAATATCAATTTACTTATACCGTCCAAAGGCTAAAAAAAAAATTAGGAGAAATATCTTTTTATTATTATACCTGGTCCATAGTTTTGCAGCTGTCCACTAAAACGCCAACAGGCTGTGTGTCTTGTAGAGATTCCTTTAGTTCCTTCAGTTCTTGCTCACGTGGTGACAGTCCCTCATCCTGTTGGCAATTAAACTGATTATGAAACAAATCTGAGCCAATGAACAGAAAACTAGTTTTGCTGGACAAGGTTTACCTGTGTTTTAGGAGGGACAGGTTTGATGTTGGTTATGTGACTGGAGATAGGCAGAATGTTAAGCTCGTCATCAATAACGACACATGTTTTACAGGAGGCGAGAGAGAGAATGAATCTGGGAAACAATATGACACAGACATTGTAACAAAGTCAATGGAGAGCTGAAGCAAGAAATTAAAGCAAGCAGCTTGATCTTATCACTTATCATGCAGCTACATTTAAATGCAGATATATATTTAATCATTAATCTGATTGACAGCTCAATTGGAACAAATGCCCTGAATTTAATTAAAATCTGTATTTGTTTTTAAAAAAATGTTCAGTGCTATTTTTCAGTGCTAAATATTAACCTAAACTAGAAGCACCAATCTACCTTCTAAATGAGTACTGTGCAATTAATCATCACAAAACCAACCTCTCATTGAACCTGCCAACAACATCCTGGTGAGCCTCTGTCCTATATCGAGAATGAACATCCTAAAATCAAACAGACAGAATTATACAATTGTATTTACACACAGATTGGCAGCTTCACGCTGATTTAAAATGACATCATGGGCCATTTACCATTGCCATTGTATACAGCTGTTTCAGTGAGTTCACAGTCCTCAGCAGAATGACCACAATGCCTCCACCTTCTACAGTCTCAACGGTTCGAGCCAGGAGGTTGGGAGTGAGAGCTTCAAAGTCCTAAAGTGCAAAGACAGTGAGATGAACTTCACAAATAAATCCTTAAGGAAGTGACCATCCTGTCTTTTGTGTTTTTGTTACCTGCAGAACACACATGCCGTATGTGTTTCCCAGGATCTTGTGAGTTTCATTGTAGTAACAGTATCGGATGTTGGTTGCGGCAACAAAAAGCTCAAAGGGATCATCTTGTTTTAGGTTCAGTGTGCCCGTTTTGATCTTCTTTTGCAGCTGCTTCATTCTTTTCTTACGATTACTGTAACGTTTAATTGACAAATGCTTACACCAAGTTTCTGTTAGTATTCTCACACTTTTTACGACCAATTTGTTAAAAAAAATCCATAAACTATTTTTCTCAGTTGATTTACAAAATTTTGTGTGTCCACATCCTCATACGATGGGTAACCTACCTGCTAAAGCCGAGCTCCTTTTTGTAGCACCATAAGACCGACGGCCGAGCTCGGACTGCTGCTTTAGACAGCATGTGGTGCAGAATGACAACCTGCATGCATAGTGTACTTAGTGATTAGTGAGTTTAAGAGGTTTAACAAACTTTATTCAGTGTCATAGCATTATTAAAAACAGTTACGTTACCTGATCTCTACCACGATCACCAACTATAACAAACATAGACCGATGATGCTGGGCAACACCGTTTTCTATCTGGACACGAATGCGATTGTCCACCTTCTTCCGAACAGTTGCCATGTTTTCAAAACTGAGCCCTGTCAGCACGACCAGTGAAGAAAGCTAAGAGCGTTAACTAATTTTACATATAAAATGGCACGTAAAATAGTGTAGTACGAGAAGGAATCTAAGCCTTTTTAAACACCACTTAGCTAACTGACAATTCGACGCTTATTTTTAACATGCACTTATATCACGTAAGGCATACCTTATGTTTTGTATCAGAGAAGAAACTGTTTTAATCTTAAAAACACCTTTGCTCAATATAACAGCAGCTCATTTACAGTACACCACCATACTAGAAAGTTCACGTGGGTATCCTTCGGCGGAAGAACCTCTTCTGGACCCCAAACAGACGTATAGTCGTCCATGACTTCGCCTGTTCAAAATTAAGCTATGAACAGCATAGACGTGCCTAGTTTTAAAGCATCGGTGAAAATTACTAAATTAATAAAACTATGAAAATTACAACATAAGAATACGTGCTCTTAAATGCAAATGTAGAGAACGATTACAATTCAATGTCATGAACACATTCACTTTTTTGTACAAACAACTGTTGCACCACACGGGTGAAAACAGGCTGCTTTTCTAAGTCAGTTAATATCAGCTATTTATTTAAACCAGCACAAATCCTAAATTCCCTTCAATGGACCATTGTTTGCTGCTTGCAAACAGTTTAGTGTGTAAAGTGAGAGTCTGGTATAAAGTCAGATCTAATGACACCAGGTAAAGGAATTAAATTGGGCTAACTAGGGACAGTGTTTACAGTGCAGAGCCGAGTCAGGGTCTTTGTATGTTTAAGCAACTTATGCATTTCTGCCATATTACCTTCAGAATTAGTATTAGAATATCAAGTTATCTAGTATTCCAAACAGATGTGTTGAAGATTCAGTACATTTGCATTAATACTCTTAATTTACAACATTACATGGATTATGGTGAGGTCCTTTCAGGTTGGCTTATCCAACATTGGTACAAAATACACTACAAAAGAAACAAATTCTCACACCTACCAGGTATAATGCAGAGGACACCAAAAAGTCTTTGAAACCCAAAACCAATTTATGTTTTAGCAGTACAAACTTTATTGAACCACAAAAACTGCAACAGGAAGGGTTAATGCAACATCTTTATTGAAACTCAAGGTAACAATAACTTTACAAATTGAGGGGACCGAGAGCATCTTTAAAATGTACCAAATGAAAAGTTAGAACCCAAATGAATTGGTGTGAACCAAACAATGGAGCAGAAGAGAACTCCCAGTATTGGACCAGCTGTGATGGGTAAGAGTTTTGTTTTATACAAAAAAATAAGTTAATGAAGTCTTTCAAGTTTACAGGAATCTGTTAGAAACACAGGGCAGTTTTAAAATCTTCAGTGTGAATCTTTGAACCATTTTAACTTTGACATGTCAGAACAGACATTGTTTAATCAATTCCAGGGGGCGGGGCATAATGCACTTGTATTTGGACACACAGGAAACGAGGTCAGTCTACAAGGCTCAAGATCGCATGGCTGGAGCATTTCCTCGAGGCACCCCTTGAGTACCTTGAGGTGCACCACGCTTATAGTTTGGTTGGTAACCATCCTGCAAAGGAAGAAACAAA
>JAZGTJ010002019.1:0-36921 GCA_036877575.1 Botia almorhae
CTGATGTTGTATGAGGTTTAGGAGTTATGTATCTAATGCCTTTATAGAATACTTGATGTTTCATTGTAGAGTTAATGCACATTGGATTACGTCAGATTAAGCAGAAAAACCGGGCCAGAGTGGCAAACCACCCTTGTTTTAATCTTACTAAGACCACCTTCAGATGATCCTTCTCAAGTTTGTCCAGAATCTGTCCTAACCACACATTGTGTTTTTCTTCTAGTCTTATGTTATTATGGGTTTTAGACTTGGCTGACTGTGTATGGTTTTGTTTAGAGTTACGTATACTTCTGTTATATACTACCTCACTTCTATTTAAAGAACTGTGAATACACTGATCACACAGGGCAGGAAACAGAGAGGGATTTAAATTTCAGATAACCTTTGATGGACATCAGTTTAATTTTTAAGGAATGAAAGTTAAAAGATATTGTAGGTTCTGTTTCCAGATGCACATGGCCATTGGCCTGTTATTAAACGAAAATATTGCTTATTATTTATACAATTAAATCGAATGAAAGGAAGGTCTATATAAGGAAGTAAAGGAGGAAGTACCACCGGTATAATAGAAGGGGGTTGTTTGGCAAAATCTGTCAAGGTCAACATAGGCAGCTGAACATTCCTCCTCTCTTACCCTCTATTGTCCAGGCTGACCTGCTCCACCCAAAACACACGGTCAAAAGTTGAACTGCTAATGAAACGCTTCAAACTGTCAAACTTGTGACTGCTAGACATGGTCAGTGAGATCATACAAATAAGTTATTCAACATACGTCTGACCTTTGACCTCTAACAAAGGACAACAGTGTGTTTAGCAGGGTCAGAGGGGATAGGAAAAGAGTTTAGCTAGTAAAAAGTCACTACTATGTATAGGCTAAAGACTAAATAGATGAATCTCATTTGCACCCATCTTACACTTGCAAGACTTTTTTGTATTTTTGTATTAAATACAAAAAGTGTGTTTTTGTATTTGGCATCTATAACCAAGTAAGCAAGAAAATAATGCACTGTAAGACAAATGTTTAATGTTCAATCGTAAATAATTGTATGTAAATTGATATTGTGTTTATATGTATGGGATTTTTATTTGTGTATAATCTGACATACAGCACACCCACTGAAAATATGTTTTTGTTTTTCAGTGATGGTTTTCCTCAGTTCTGTGGAATTATGGGTGCTGGGCTATTTTTTGTTTTTCCTGTTGTTGTGTTACCTGACACTGCCATGATTGTTTATCTCTGCTTGCGTATGCGTTTTCACCTTTGATGTTTTGAATGCTGTCACACCACTGATAAAACAGGCAAAGATTTGTTTATATCTAAGGGGAAAAAGAACTTTACGCGTACAAATTATTTATGGCTGCGCTGGTGGATTTATTCGTAAACAAAGAAAATAAATAGCCTGCTGCTTTATCTTGAACCATTATCGTTGCAATGCATTCAAATGTTTCTAGCGTTCTCCCTCTGTTTCTCTTATTCTGTTAGCCTGTTTCTTGACCAGTACAGAGGCGGTCTGGTTGATGCACTAAGAAGATTACTGCGACCTGATGTAAGTGACTTTGTGCTTGGACTCTCAGAAATTAGTTGGCATGCAGTGATTGAGAGAGTAATGGAATGGCAGGATTAATATCATGTAATACTTTAATACTTATTATGTGCAACTTAGATTGGATCATCTCATTTATTTTATGCTCTACACTAATCATAAGGCCCACGAGTCTTTCATGGCCTCTTGATAAGACCTTGTACAGCAAATGAAAAATACTTCAAAGATCACAAAGGATTTCTATTTATCTTGAAGGTTTTTATGTGTTGACTTTGATATTTTATGCCTTTATGTTAAGCGCTGTGGTGTGTTTGTGTGTGTGGCGGGGTTTTGGTCCTGGAATTCGCTATGTTATGGGGACTGGTGTAGTAATACCGGTAAATTTCGACTTTGTCCCCATAAGGAAACAAGCTTATAAATTATACAGAATGATCTATTTTAAAAATAAAATATAACATAGCAGAATGTTGTTTGATGGTTAATTTTTGGGGGTAGGCGGATAGAATATACAGTTTGTACAGTATAAAACCCATCTTGTCTAAGTAATGCCCCATAAAACATGATAAATGTCTATAAATGCCTTTTCCAGTTTAAAAATGTGAATAATTTCTATTGTACCATCATAAACTCAATTATTAAATGTTGATATATGAGATATAATTACTCTTTCAGAAAGTCTATTTGATTAGAGTTTAGGTCTTGTGGTTTCACAAAGCTCAGGTCTATGAAACTACAAGGTGCTTATAAAGTGAATACAACATTTACAATTATTTGCTATAACAAATCATGGTAACATTGGTGACACATAATTAAGTGTCATCACTTTATCATAAGATTCATAATTGCACATCTGTGTTCTATATTTGCTTTTCCCTTTCTTATTTTCTTCCAATATCAGTTTAGTAACATCCAGCCTTTAAACTTCTTAAAAGTGTTTCATTATCAAGGAGCCTTCATAGTAGCTTTATTATCCACTATACAAGGTAGTCTAGGCCTAATTGGTTATTAATAAAATAAATTAATAAAACTTTTAATCATATATAGATGAATCCAGACCTTTAATATTAGAAGTCAAAACAATCACTTGTTCAGTTAATGAAATTCCCTCATAGGTGAGACGAGCGGAAAGTAGAACAGAACTAATGTTGGTGACTTTCCCTATAGCAATACTGACCGAATATTTGAGCAGATTTATCAAAACCAATTAATTTTCCACTTAATGACTAATTTGTTATTTGAAAATGAAAGTGGATCGTCCAAGCAGCATACACAGCTGATTACCACATCCGCAGATGTGTATGTGTGCCATATGTCCCATGTAGAGCTTATGAGTAAATAAACACATCTGTTCTATTAAGATGATCCTCATATGTTTTTCTCATATGAATTGTTGTTTGTTTCATTTGTTTTGGGTGCCCATTTAATTGAAGCAATATTATGAGCAAAAATATGAAATAACATTTAAAACCGAAAATTTCAAAGAAATTTGGAACCTTTGGGTAATCCTCTTAGCTTGACTAGTTGGTCTGGGCTTGTTGATTTATAAAGAGAGGGGATGCGCTTTCAGCCATTGATTGGATTAGGTGAGCTTTAATCTTTTTGTGTATTATCTAATATAATACCTGAGAGAAATCAAATAAAATGTAATGATGCAAAGCACCACGTACAGCTAGTGGGCTTTGAGGAGCAGAGGAGATGAGTTAGACCGGATGGAGAAACAAGAGACAGCTCAGCCCCCACACTATCAGCCTAACAGAACCTACAACATTTGTATTTGAAGGATTAAGTTTGCCTGCTAAAATTTATTTAGCATGAGGCCATTTGTAGCAGTTGACTTACATTTCTGCTATTTGTTTTAAAGGTGAAGCGTGCTATTTTCTGTGCCAACTGTTAATATGTGGTCTGGAAATATACATTATCATTTAATTTTGTTGGAATACTTGTATGTTATCAGACAAATGTTAATTGTAATAGCCAAAGGAAAGCATCTGTAAACTGTGTGTTTGTGGTTTGTCTCTTTAGGGCACAGCTCTAGTATTTGCCCCTACCAGAGGAGACACGCTGGCAGAATTCTGCAGACTGGCAGAGAGAGCAGGCCTGCGGGTATGTCGCTATGACAACTACGACTCACACTTGTGGGATCTTCACCTGAAGGTGTGTATGCGAAGACCTACAAACCAGAAGGCTCTGTTATGTGTAAATGTTTTAAAGTTGAGAGACTCTAAGTAATTAGTGTTACTGCATTTTCCAGCTCCTTTGTGAAATACAGTATGCCAAGTCAGCAGGTACAGGATGAAGGGGTCTGTATGTTAAGCTTTAAAAGGACTTTCTAAGAACCAGGCTCTAAATAAGTGGAACAGGGTATGACCACTCGTCCTCTGCATGAAAGCACTAATACTGTACCCAGGTCAGGGCAGCAGTGGTGTCCAGCTGGTTAACTGGCGCCAATAGCACCGCCATGGCTGCCATTTTTGGTTACTGAAGAAGTGAGGACCCATTATGCCCCACAGGCTTGACAGTGGAGGCCCTGCCTATGTCTGAGGAAAATGGGTCTACCAGCAGGGCTCTAGTGCTGAGTGATTAGAACTTTATTTCTGAGGTGATGGACATAGCTGGGCAGCAAAATGCCAAGTGCTCACTGTGGCTACCAGAGAAAGAGTGTTTGAATTTAGAGCTGTCAGTCAAGAGGAGAGAAACTAGGATGCAGAATTACGGTAAGAGAGTGAAAGAAAGAGAGTGACGTTTTTACCAAGTTTTTAATCTTATGAACCATGAACTAGATGCAACAACCAAAGTGAAAAGTTTTAAGCCATCAGTTCTTATGCTGGGTCAAGTGATAAACTTTGTTGGACAACATCTATTGTCACATTGTTTCCTTAAAATATCATGCATAAAATAGGATTCTAACAAAAAACACAGGAGTTAGGAACATGTTTTTTTTAGCCAATCAGAAGCGCTGTCTATTTGTGAACCGTTTAGCAGGTTTGCTGACATCGGGTTGGCTGTCTGTATTTGGAGGGCTTGTTGTGGTCAGATACAGCTACATTATTTTTTTTCTTGCACTAGTATTTTCCAGGTGATTTTTGTTAGTTAAAACTGTGCCATGCATGGCCATTAACACACACAACTAGCTAACGCTCTCACCTCATGCCCATCGTATGCCCTGATTCACCTGAATTCTATCAGGGTCTTTTTGAACCAGACCACCTACTGTGTTTCTGTGTGGATAATGACAAGAGCAGTGAGGGATTGAGATGAGTCAAGAGTCCTACTGTTCGCGCCTGTGTGCGTACGTCTTAACTCCTGGTTTGTCGTCAGGTCATGCAGCTGTGTCTGTGATACGAGGGGCAACCTGAAGTGGCCTCATCATATCTTAAAGTAATTAATTCCTCTTTCTTATCTTCTAATGAACACCCTGCCCCCTGTGAGGGAACGAGTGTGCATCAGTGTGTGTGTGTGTTGGATGGAGGGCTTGTGAGATTGTACAGAACAAAGTGCACAAAGAAACACACACTAGACATTAGATCACATGCCCCACCCCCTAATACCAAATCTCAGTCTTCTTTATAATACGGGTCCTTCCCAGACACCAGTGTACGCACTTACACGTACGGGCGTACCTCCAGTCAGCCTCTGATGTGTTGGAGATTGAAGTGCTTCCTTTAAGACCCTAAATCTCCTCCCTCCCGTGTATGCAGTCAGCCCAGCAGAGGGGGAAAAGGCAGGGCTGTGGATGAGGCCCTCGGTGGTGTGGGGATGTGGTGAGGGGGCTGTGTGTTATCCTCTTATCCCCACTGTTCTGGAATAGAGCACCAGCAGCTGGAGAAGCTGCAAGCTGCCTGATAATGTAGCTATTTTCTTTTCGCCCATCTTAATCTTGTTACTCCAATGGTTGTGAAGAGAGTCATGAATTTTAATTCTGACGTCCCCCGTCCGCACCCACACAAACACCCACATATACATACACATATTAACTTAATCTCCTAACTTTCAGCTGCCTGTCTGCCTGCTTCCTTCACCATATCAACTCTCCACTCATTTAACACCTGATTCTATCCTTTTCTGGAGCCTGGAATGTCCAGACGTCCAGTTCATCTTACTTTCTATGAAACCTCTCTGTCTCTCTCTCTCTCTCTCCTTGTTGTGGAAAAGGAGAGGGAGTAAAAACCAGCAATAAAATAAATGACTTGCATCTTGGCAGCCTTGCGATTAAAAAGTAGGAGCCGATTTATCCATCCACCCATGAAGCTGATTAGCAGACTGTGATCAGGAGAAACAGCTTTGCTTGTTAAACTTTTCACCTTTGCAAGCTCACTGCTTTTTTCCCTTCTCTCTTTCCCCCTCTCTCTCACTTTCTCTCTATAAGCTTTTTTGCTATATCACTCCAATGTCTCTCTCTCTCTACCTCTCTCTCTCTTTTTGTTTTTAAGCACTTTATTGGCATAAATGTTTTTCTTGTAATATTACCCAAGCAATATATGCAATAAAAAGCAGTGTATTATCCATAGTGTACAATCCATTTCAAACCATTCAAACCATTTGTCTTACATTCTTGTCTTTTTTGGATTAACGAAACCAAAATAAAAATTGCGATATGCATTAAAATTCAATAACATGAATTCATGAAGAAGAATTTTAACAAACTTGAAAAAAAAACATAGGTTTAGTGAGTATATTGTTTAATCTTTATCTAAACACTCACTGTTTATTCATTAATGATGCACTGTATCTGCATGCAATTATCTACCAGCTGACTGTCTATCTAATATTTGTAAATATGTCATGTTTGTTTTTAGCTTATGATTAATTGATGTATCAACAGTAAAAAATCCCTCTCCTTTTGCCACTCATTCACTCACTCACTCAGTCCTGCACTCACTCACTCTCTCTCTTTAGTGTACACACTCGCTTTCTCTTGCACTCTCTCTTGTCTGGGTCGGTGTGAGATTTGAATGTGAATGTGTCGATTCTCGCATTGGGCTTAGTGTTGGTCGGCTGGCCGCCCCGATTACAGAGGGGTCGCGAGTTCAAACATCGGCTGCCGTGTCGAGGGGTGGAGAGTGAGATAACGCACATCAAGGGCAGGAGAGCAGCCTTTTATCTGTTTTTATGTTATCTCAAACCACAGAAAGGATGGTGTGAATGTTAGAGAAAGACAGAAGGAGAGAGGAAATGTGTGTATGTCTGCATGTGGGAATATCTTAATAGTGTTTATACAGATTTCTGATTGACTGGTATTGGGTCATTCTGAGTTTGGAGGCAATATGTTAATGAATTGGTATAGATACATCAGAACCCTATGATTCATCATTTTCATACATTATAAAAATAGAACATAAAAGTGACACCACTTTAGCACACCATGAATGACTCTGTATTTTTTTTTTTTTAATTTGATGGTACTGTTGGAGATGTGGTCTAGTGGCTAGCGCACCTGGTCCAAATACATACAGCTGGTCTTTCCAGGAAATTCCCTGAGATGGAGACAGACATTCAGATGGAGAACATATTCAAGAAGCTTGTTTAAAAACAGTTATTTCTGCAATTCCATTTGGTGACAGTAATGATGCCCAAATGCACCCCTTACCACTAAGTCCCACATTGCTTCTCTTCTCTTGCACATTTTAGGCGCTCTGAAAAGCATGCATGTCAGCAGTGTTTGCTGTTTGTAGAGAGCCTTATTTTCATAAACGAATTGCACGTTTCTTCCTTAGCTGGCTCTTTTTAGGTCCTGGCGGAGCGTGTGGACTTCGGGCGAGCTGATTGGTTGGGACAGGGCTGAGCTCCAGGGCAGAACAGACTGGCAGTGCACTGAGTGTACTGCCACAACTCAAGAGCACAGAGAGTGGCAGAAAAGCAGACCCACCGGGCATATTGTACAGCAAGGCTGTCTGACATGCTCTCTGCAGGCATCTCTACTCTAAGTGAGCCATTATGGAGCAGTTAGTGAGGTTCTTGTTGCTTGTCCTTCTTTGTTAGAGAGAGTTCTTGCAGTGGTCACCCAAACAGTGAAGGGCATAGCCAAGTTTTTAAAGCAGTAGACAGAAATTTTTTCTTTCAGTGTAACGCCATTAGATAAAAAGTAGTCAACAAATGTGCAGTTTTCTTATCTTTTCTGATTACGTCCCTTGTTTTTCAGATGCAGAGAGAGACCAAGGAAGTGTATGATGGGAACATCCACTATCCTCTCCTCCTGACTCTCACTCATGGCTCTAGCTCAGCCCTGATCTAAGCTGGACCAAGCCATCTCATGCCAGGCTGCCTTGCTGTACTGCCCGCCCCGGCTTTGCCACTGTGTCCCCAGCCCAATGTGTGTATGTGAATGCCAGACCTCAAGCGGGCCCTTATCACACTCCTCAATCCTGCTAACTTTTTTATAACCTCCAATGAGTGTGTGTTCTTTGAAAACAGAGTGTGTATCTGACTTGCCATGCGTGTGTGTGCGCTTGACCCATTTACTGTGCAATAAACGTTTTAAACACGCTAAACAGGGATAGAGAACACACCCTTCTCTGCATACTACAAACACTGCTCACACATATATTTGTGCTCAAATATTTGAGCATGCAAGTGATCAGGGATGGTGTTTTAGAATATAACATAATGAGATCATTACCATCATGGTAAAAATTCTGGTGGGTGAGACCTATAATCAGGTTTCATGATTGCCTTTGACTTTTTAAGGCCCATATGAGACCTTTGGTCCATCATGATCATGAGATCTTGTTCTATGACACCAGCTATCAGATTTTTACTAGCTACTGATTCTGTATGTACACTCAAAGGTTCATTTAGACACCAAAGGTTGTGATGGAATGAGACGGATGCTGCTATGCTGAATGTTATTCGTTCACTGTGAAATTCTCCCACTTGTCGTTTATATCAAAGAACGGATATGATAAATTAAACTGAACTGATGTTCTCACAGTGTCACACCACTAACAGTAAGACCTGCAGCACTGTTCCACACTGTCCTGAGACCTGTGTTCAGAGACCTGCACCGACCTCATTAAAGAAATAGTTCACACACAAATGAAATGATGTCTATATTTACTCACCCTCTTGTTTTCGGCCTTTTTAAAGCTTGAGAACCCCTGGTCCCCATCCACTTGTAGTGTATGTGAGAGAGCGGTTAGACATTCTGCTAAACTTCCCCATCTGTGCTCAACAAAATAAAGTCATAGAAGTTTGAATCAATAGGGTGAGTAAATTATGAAAGAATTTTTAAGTAAACGCTTTCAATTTAAATGTCATTAATTGATACAATTAATAGAATACAGTATTGTTTGTATATGTATTTTGAACATGCTTTGTGGTTCGCGATTCAAAGGGGTTATACTAAAGTTACATTTTTATAAAGTACATTTAGATTCAGAAAAGATTTTGTAAAGAATCTTATCAAGTGCCCGGCTATTGAACTTTGATACTGTGCACATTAAAACTAATTACGATGGTGTTTTAGTGCCACGTTAAAAATCAATTTTGGAAAAAGTCAGCATTATGAGAATGAAGTCAACATTACAAGAATAAAATTGTAGTATTGTGAAACTGCAGCTGAAGTATAATATTGTGTGAAAAACGCTGAAATATTTCAAAGAAAAAAAGAGACAGTTAAAGAGAAAATCGTGATTATAATAATAATAGTGGTCTTAAATCTATTAATAGAAGTGGATGTGGAGAATTAAGTGAAGAAGTTAAAATAAGAATAACAATAAAGAGATTTGTGGTATTTTGACGCATCAGAAACGAATTATATTTAATATCCAGAAACTTGTGCAGTTCAGTTGACTTGTTCTCGTATTTTTGACTATTCTGAAATATTACTGCTTTGATTACATAATCCTATGACTTAAGCCTAATAACATGACTACTTCGTCTTATAATTTTACAACTTTATTTTTCACATGTTTTTTTTAATCTGGCACTAAAACGGCATTGTACCCTGAGCTGTTGTGAATGAAACTCTTTCACTGTTGTTTTCTGCTGGTGATGCTTCATTCAGAGCTCTTTGGTTTTGTTGTGAGTTGTTTAAGACTGTGTGCCTCTGCACTGCGATTACGTTTGTACAAAACGCAGACGAGTCCAAAGTGATTGTTTCACACTGACACTGCAGGTGCTTGTAACGACTGTGATTAAATCATTGTTTTGAATCCCTCTGTGTCGTGGTCATTATTTCTTCCCCCACATGTCACTGTATGTCACTGATTTGTGGCGTGACAGCTTATAGTCATAATGATTAATATATTATAAAGGTATTAATATTATTTCATTGTTTAATATATTATTCCTTTTTCTAGATACAACTGGGAATTGTGCGACTTATTTATTTGAACCCAGAAAACAAATAGTGAAACTTTTCATTCAGATGTGTATGTCAATAATATAATTGTAATAGTAGGTATTAAAATAAATAACAACTGAAACATTTTTATTGGTTTTGGGGCCCATTATATGTCCTCCAAAATCACTTCACTGGTGGATGGCCTCACAGGAGCCTCAGTATGACTATGTCCCTCTAGACCTCTTCATTTTACATGCTCTGATAGCCAACTTGAAGCTTGGTTCCAGAGTCGCTATGCAGCTAATCCTGTCAGTCAGTCTATGGAAAAGAGAGGGGGTGGGGTGGGGGGTGTAAAAAGGCACCCAACTCTGTCTTTTGAGATTTGAAAGGGGCCCGTTGCCCCCTCCCTCTGTCCCGGTAAAGGGAGAAAGCTCCCTGTTCACTACAAGGGCTCCATTAACTTGACCACTTGCCCTTTGCACACAAAGCCTGGGCCGGCCCACTGTCCCACCCACCCAATTATGTGCGATTAAGCTCAGTGTGCTGTGTCAAGATGCAGAGAGACAGAGGGAGAGAGAGATGGTGTTTAAAAGGAGGGAGAGAGTGGAAAAGAGGAAGAGAAGAGGACAGTTATTAAAAGACGCTGCATGATTGTTACCTGTAGTTCGGTTTATTGTTTGCTGTTTTTGCTGTTCGGTTTATTGTTTTCTGTTTCGGTTTATTGTTTGCTGTGAACATTTGAAGAAGTATGGTTGCTTTTTTTGTGGTGCAATTGTGAATATATGTACGGAAAGAAACGCTGCAGAAAGAAAGTGATCCTGCTTTTGAAATGGGTCATGAATGGGATAATACAAAGAGAGGTGTCTCTCTAAAACTTGTTCCTCACTTATATACGCATACACAAGTAAAAGCCCTCTGCTCTTTGGAGCTCTCTGAAGGCAGGTTGGCAATGTGGGGCAAAATCACGTGAACCGACCGTGATGATGCATTCTGAGTTGATTCAGGTGTGCTTGTTTTCTCTTCTTTACCAAGAATGGATTGAGGATAATGGCCCAGGCAAATGGGGCCAGTGCTCTAAGGGGCCTTTGACTGCCAGGGGCCCCTAGAGTGCACATGTAGACAGAGAACGTTGCTACAGCAGTGTGCATGATGTGTAAGACTCAAGATATTACACTCCACACATATAAAAGACACTTGACAAGTTGCATTTACAATTACAAACTATTTTTTGTAATTGTAATTACACAAATTTGATTAAAATTACAACATTTGATTATTTAAGGATGCAGTTCTGAGAAGTTGAAATTATGTATTTTAAAGACCCATATGTGGAATGTAACCCCGGGGCCTTGCAGGACCATGATCTATCTTTACCTCTTGAAAGTGTTTGCTGTGTGAGAACTCGGACATGTGTGTGTCTGGTTTTTTTCCAGCTGGACTTCATTTCTGACAAACTAAAATGTATTGGTGGACTTTTCTTTGACATTATATTGCTGCTTTCAGATCCCAAATTGTGACCAGCATGCACACCTCAGCACTTGACCTTGATTTTTAAAGCCAATAAAAGCTCCTCTCCTAAACTCCTCTCCTTGAGAAAGATTTTGAAAATGTTGAAAAAGCAACGTGTGTTGCCTTTTATCGAGGAAGTGAGTCACTGTCCTTAATTTTGCTGTTGGGTTTTAAAAAGGTTTCCCTCTAACGGGCAGAGTAAATCAAGAAAAGTGAGTGCACAGTTCCTGAAAGCATTTTCTCCACTGAGAGCCATTGAGTGTGTTAGCAGCAGGGGCTGGAATACTTTCCCCTCCAACACCTGCTACCGGCCCTGTGGGGCCTGGATTACCTTTTCATTTCCACCCTTTCTGCAGAGAGAGAGAGAGAGAGAGAGAAATGCTAAAAGAAGTCAAGATAAATGTGCCTTTGGGCTGTTCCTGAGCACTGGCTTCTACACTGTGTACTGCCACTTTAAATATTATATCTCCATGAATGTACCAGGAACGTTTGGAGCAGCGCTTGAAATGAGATTTAATGGTACAATTTTAGCATTGTTCACCTGAATGAACCAAATCGTTTTTGAGATTCATTTACTGACATGCAGCCTTATGTGAATAAAGGTATCAGTCAGTTATACCTCCTCCAACTGCCCAGCTGAGGAAATTGTTCAATTCGGGACGACTGGATACTCGTGACTGTGTGGTTTAAAGTTATGACTCAGGTCGCTTTAAAAACATCAACGGATGTGCCACATATCTTTAATTTCCGCCAATAACAAAAGAAATAACATAGATGCAGTGTGTAATTGTCTGCAGATTGCTGAGAACCGTCATGCAAAGCTAAATCTGAACTTTAATGTAGCACAATTAGAGAGACCGCTTGGCTCGGTTTATTGGGAAAAGTGGCCATTGAAAGAGTAGCTGCAGAAAGCCAGCTCTCCATCAAGATGACTTATCCAACCCTTCACCTGGATTTGACATTAAGCCTTTCTGAAGGGATCCAAGCAGCTCAAGAGGGAGAGACATTGTAAATGTGAATGCTCCCACTGGAGTTGATTGGAGGCACATAATGTTGATTAACTATGAAGTCTACTTGAAGGAGAGGGTGGACAGTTTTGACAGGGTTTCTTATATATTATTTAGGGATTGCAAACTGCTTCTGGTTTTCATAGTTTGCTATGTGTGTGTGTCCTAAATGGTCAATTTGTTTAATTCTGTACAATCTGCACTGGATCCTGTGCCATGAAGTTCTTTTGGCTTCTCTTGGTTGTCAAGGCAACCGTGGGAACACCTCCAAAGCTCTCGCATCCCTTTCAGCCACAGTGATTGGTCAACAAGCCTCTTCCTCTCACAAGTGGCCTGCGAAGGACTAAGAGGGTCAGTTTCCTTTCTGAAGGTCAATGAATCAGCAATGTGCACCACTTACCCCCAGACAGACACATACAGTGTAAAATCTGCGTATTGCAACCAATATGTGTTAATGTAATATGTAATATTTTATTACAATGTAATAAAACACTAAAAAAGCAACTTCTACACTGAGGTTATATGCTTGGCTAATTGCAATAATCACACTGTGGGCAGAATTCATTGCGTTTTCTTGAGAGCAGCTAAATGTAGCGGAAAGCTCTTATTTAGAATGGATATTATGGATACTGAAATCCACTCACACCAATGCATGTATTGTTTTGACTGGCCTTTACTAGGATTTCTTCAAGCTTAACTTAGCAACGTGAATATTTTTACCGAGCCCTCTTACGGTAAGCTTAGTTTGTTATGTGAGCTTCTGCCTGTGGTGCTGGCTTGTTTGTATGCTTGCGTGTGTTTCTGTATGGTAGACTCATTTGTTTTTTGTTTATTTATTTATTATGGTTTATCAGTACTCCTGCCTTAAATTTAAGTAAGATTATAATTGTATTTCATGCAAAACAATTCTGTGCAAAGTCTTATTTTGAGGTTTAGGGTTTTTTGAGAAAAATAAATATATTAAATAATTAATTTACAAATAAATAAAATAGTTTAAAGCATAATTTAAAAAAATTTAATTATGCCTTAGACATACATACGTGTTTTATTATAATGATGGACTGTTTGAGTCAGAATGTTGTAACGTTGCTCTGAATCTGAGCTCTTTGTCTGGCACATGAATTCCTGCCTGGGTATTTTTCTAAGCAGATTACACCACACTTCGAAGCTCGGATTACAGAAAATGTATCCAGATTTAACCCATAAAATATTACCCGGTCTTATTGCTGTTTAACTCACACAGCTAATGCTAATTAGATGTTTGATCCTGTTAATTGAGTTCCCACCGCTTTTTAAATTGATAATGTCAACTCACTCTCAACAAAAGTACAGCTGTAATTTTTGCCTGTCACGTTTTTACCTCTTTCTGTCTAAAAAACTATTGCATAACTAGTCCTACACAGATTCTGTGCTTGCAGTAGTCTACAAAAAGACTTAGATAAACGTACATCATGTCCCATCAATCCCAGTTAGTCCCCTACATGGTTAGTTTGATGATTTCAAATATTTCTAATTAATGTAAGTTATGTATTACATAATATATCTAATAATGTAGTTATCGTAGCTTCGTTTAACACATTTTACCATATTTAAATCCAAATGCAAAAAAGGTCTACAAATTTCATTTGGGTTCATGCATAACTGACATTCAGAAGCTATTTATAAATAAATAGGTTTTTTAAAGAAAGGAGTAAAAAAGCATGTAATATACATTCCCAGCAATGACTTTGTCACTGTTATCATTTTATCATAAAATTTTTTTGAAACTTTTATTTCTTAGAATATAGATTTTTGCTGCATTTCTATTTTATAGAAGTGAAGTGGAATAACAACTAACAAATCATTAATAATGGCTGTGGTATTGCAATATTATTAAAAATAGTCCATAATAATTCATGCGATTTTGGAAGTAGAAGTAAATTAATTCCGCTAAATTAATACATTGGTATTAATAAATAAATTGCAGTTGTTAGTTTACATCCCAGCACAAACATGGGATCTTATGAAAATGTATAGTTCATTATTTTTTTACACACCATTGGGTGTAATATATGTTAAAATTCAATTATGCCTGAGACATACATACATATTTTATTACAATGATGGACTGTTTGAGTCGGAATGTTGTAATGTTGCTCTGAATCTGAGCTCTTTGTCTGGCATATGAATTACTGCCTGGGAAGCTCTATTTCAATGGCTGCTTTGTTTGTACTTTCATCTTTCATTTACATTTAAAAAAAAATTATAATAAAAAAACTAATTTTATTTAGTGACCTGTTTTTTATTTTGCTAATAATCAATACTAGGATATGATAATAATCATTCTTCTAATAAGCATTCTTCTACCAAATGTGTAAATGCAAATGGCTTACATAATATATTTGTTACAAGCACTGGAGAAAAAATACTTTACATGTGCTTCACAATAGTTGAACTTGAATAAAAAAGACAGAGATTTTCCTCTGTTTGACCCATCTGTCAACTCCAGCCTACCCTCATACATCAAAGATTGCTCATAAGGAAATGTCCAACAACCGGCAAAAACAATCGAATGGCCTTTGATGACAGACTACTGTATACATACAGAACTGGACTGTGGATCACTGCCAGAACTAAAAATGCTGGTATTTTTTGATCTCTCAGCCTGTTACCTTGTTAACTTCCTGCCAGAAGAGCTTATGTATCCTGTGTTGGGTGGCAAAGTGAGTGCAGGTCTATGGATGTGGATATGACCTGGGCCACTGGGACACTCGTACACCTTCCATGTCATATGCTAGGAATGTTGTTTGCATTGCTTGTTTTTATTTGGAGTAAAATCGTCAGTCATCGCTTTGTTGTGGTCAGGACTCTTTTTTTGTTTTGTTTTTAGGAGATTCAAACCTTGAAACCTTTGCTGATGTCTGAATACTGGATCATGATAAAACATTATTTCAAATGAGCATTCTGAAACTCACTGACATATTTGGTGTTAACCTAACATAAGCTTTTATCATGTTGTGTATTTTTTTAGAACACATTTTTGTGTGCCACACAAATGGAAAATATAACATGCACCTGTGGATTGGGCTGTTCAGATCTTGTTCATTAGGACTGTTTGTGCTTCCTAATAGGCCTACAGAGCAATTTAAAAAGCTTACCTGGATTCACCATTGTGTTCATTAGCTACGTTTTAACGCAACAAGAACACACGTACTTGAAATACTGTAATCAGCATTTTCAGGACTAGTTAATTGCTGCAGCTGGTATCGTAATCTTAATTATTTCATTAATATACTAGTATGTTGTATTAAAGCAAATTGCTTGTGTATACACCGTGCTGATACAGGTTTCTGGTCCAAATCCGCTGGCGCATAAGACGTCTGGAATTATTATTTTTATTTTGGATTTAAAAAAGTGTATTTCCTGTTGTAACTAAACTGGTAATAAATTATTCTCTAGTGCCGTATTCCATTTAAACCAGCTGTTCAACCTCCAGTCACATCTTAACTTCAGAAAAATGTCAGTATTCAGCCGAATGAAGTCTGAAAATGTTGAGGTCTTTTGTGGGAATCAAGTGAGAAAGTGAACTAGAGGGAAAGCCGGCTGTCATGGACCTCAATGGCCACATTATGTAAATCTCTGACGTCTCTTGATGTAAACCTGAATAGAAATACATTAACGTCTTGTATATACTTAAAAGGAACCCAGACTTTGCCGAGCTGAAACGGCAGATCCAGTAATCATGTTGACAAATTAATGGCAGAGAATTAGTTGTCCATTAAAAGTGTATTATGTGCCACGCTGGCACATGAAATTACTCCCAAATAAGTGTTGGGAGCGTTGGGAAAGTGCGTGAGGGAAGGAGAGCACCAGAAGAAGTGCGAGTTGCCTAGCGAGGGGGTGTTTGACTGTCACTTTGAGACCCAGAGCCATCAAAGCACACTAAGTGTGCGCTTTAGGGCTCTAACCTCTGTTAAAAGGCTGTAATGAGGTTATATAAGGGTGAGGTGTCAGGCATTAGGTCTCTGTGTTTCCCTCAGCGTATACATGTGCATGTGTGTGTATTAAAGCATGACTGTCAGCATAGCAGACTCATAACCCCTATTCATTCAGTGGATAATTTGGCCCTGCTGTGCTGTGATACAGTGTCACCAAACCTGACATTTTATTCAGGGTGACTCACACTGGCGAGACTCAAACACACACATGAATGCAGAACATGTGCGCATAGCGAGATATTATCATTTAAATAAATGTTATTTTTAAAAAGTGTGCAGGAAAAAAAGAGGAATAGAATGGCTGAAATGTACAACTTCAATTTATAATTTATTCAAAGTCAAATACAATAAAACATTAGCAGTACAGTTTTATTAAAACCTAAACTTTCTTTTAGTTGTTTGGGTAAACAGAGTACATTATCAGGTGTCTCAAAGTTTTCATATATTTTTCTGTATGTATCTGCTACAAAATTGTTCCAGAATTTACCAATAACCTTAGTGTCAGGTACAATAAGAGTGTAGTATTTATAGAAGGTACAGTAGTAATTTTACATTTATTGTATGAATTTATTCATACAATAATTGCATTTTACATTAACAGCCATATTTTAAATGGTGTTACAATTCACTCTGTGTAACAACACTTCCCTATAACCTCTATATACTATATATAGACAATATGGAACTTAATCAGTGGCATATGCGTTGCTTTTACAAAATTTTTATTTACTCCAGTATCACTTGGGAGTCTGTGTAATACGGCACATTTGATATGGTATTATAGATAACATCCTCCCAGCTGTACTGTAGATACATCAAACATCTCCAGACATATACATAAAACGTGCTATTTTTGACACATTGCTATCTTGTGATAAATGAGTCGTGTCATGCAAAGATACTACCTTATATACCGAGCAATAGGGTAAAATGTCAGTGACGTTAAATGATATAAATGTCAACTATGGCACTTTTGCATCCAAACCTGCAATATGTACAGATAGTCTGTCAGTTATCAGTGAGCCATTGAATGTATACATGCCTATTCCAACAGCGGCTCCGAGTGCTGAGTGACAAGACAAAGCCAGAGTTAAATAAACATTTGAGACGTGGTTATTTCTCCCTTTCTCTCTCTCTCTCCGCATGTCTAAAATGTAATTCAGATGTCAACGCGGATTCTCTCTCTATAATACAGTATGCTCTCTTTCTCCTCCCTCCCTTCTCTTATTGTTTCTTTTGTACTGCTTCTTTATTGAGGAAGACGTTGCAAGGCAGAAGAAAAGATGACACACATTCACAGTTGATGGTGTTCTCTTTTGGAGCGCTTGTCATTTCTGCAGCGGTGCGGTGACAGAGGTTTTTAGAACAGAGCGTATCCTCGATTCACACTAAAGTAACTCTAATGGAACTGTGACACTGTCCGTCATTCTGTGCGCTGGTCTGTCTCTCACAGTGTGAAATTACAATCATCATATTCTAGTGCTGAATAGAATCATACAGTCATACCAGCCATTTCTATGATCTACACAATCATTACCATAACATCTCTAACACTGTAACCTGCGTCTGTCAGAAAAAATACAGTTATTACGTTTGATTTCACCTTGCGCCGTGCCTTTTCTGAATATTTCACATATAAACACGCATAACAGCTATTTCTTTATTTTTATAGAAAACCATATTTTAGTATTTGGTGCAATAATTTTAAAATAAGTTTTCTGAATTATATGTTTTTTCACGAGTGTCCGGTATGCAGCATTAATCAAGTGTAAATTCTTAACATCATAAAGTCGCATTTCTTGTTGCTTAAAATAATACCTAAATATGACTTTACAATAGTTTATTTTAAGACGCTTATAAGCAAGCTTGCAGTTGATTCGGTTAAAATTTAATCTTAGAATTCATACTTAAATTCATTATTAACACATCTGCTAGAACAGTAATCATTATTGCTGTTCTATACAAACCTAGTAGGAGTTACTGGTTCCAGACATTTTGGCTTTTTGGTTTTAAGTGGAATAAAAAGGCATCCAGAACATAATGCTGCCAGGAACTAAAGGCCACCAACCTCCACATTCATTTGGAGCCAGGCCACCAGGACACAAAAGCACAACGGAAGAAGGGCTAACTTTTAGGAATGCCTAATATGCTACAGGCCAGTACACTGACTCGGGGCATGGGGTAGGGGGCTATTGTTTAACAGAGAGAGACAGGGGTAGGTTAAGGGGGAGAAAGAATTAGAAAAGAAACAGAACTTTCTCTCTTTCTTAACAGATTATTTTTCTAGCTGTGGGGACAAATACAGAAGATATTTGGACATCCCCAGCTTCTCTCTTTTTCTTTAAATAGCACTTATTAATTCTTTGGTCTGCCTTCTGTCTCGAGAAAGACTTAAAACAAATAAATAATGTGTGTGAGGGGCAGAGGTTCACAGTTTACTCATGGGGCATTAGCAGAAGGCAAAAGAACTCATAATGTCCAGAGATATTATTTTTTTCTAAAATGATTTGAGTGAGAGTTTGTTAAAATCTAAATATCTTAATAATAATTTATAATCTAATTTAATATCTAATGATAATTTAATTGTGAAACCAAAATAGCAAAGAATAGAGTTTAAGAAAAGCAACTTCATATCAGTAGATAATTTTTAACCATAAACCTTGTCATGTTCTGTCTAGACTAAACAGACTAATTTTACTGTCCTAATTTTACCATCTTTTAAGTGTATTGAAGCGTTAATGTGAACTGCACTTATGACAACATAAAAAAATAGGCACTTGACAAACAAAGACAATCAAAAGTGATGGGCTAGACACAAGCCTTCCTGCATTAAGACTGAAGAGACATTTAGCTCTGTTTCCAAATGCTCTGCGATGGAGTTGGTCAACACATCTAGGTCTCAGACAAAGCAAAAGGCCATTGCGGTATTGTAACCTTGCATATGGGATTCAGTACATGAAATCCATAATGGTAAACATTGACAGATGGCGTCAGTTTGTTTCCATTGGGGACTGAGATTGGTACACTTGTCCTAAGTGGCTCATTGGTGCTGAAGACTAAGCATGGTTGAAGAATACCCTTAATAACGTCCTTAAACGAGACCTTTTGTGGCCCCAGCCTTTCTCAGGCCACAGAATTAGGCTTCCTTTTCTGTGGCCTTTCTCTCCTTCTTTTCTCCCCCTGTAAACCACTATGTAAAGTGGTTCATTACGGAGCCTCTCCTCCACTCAGGTAGTGGCCCGGGCCATTCCAAGCTCTTCAGTCCTGTAACTCCCTGAGGAAGGAAAAAGGAAAAAATATTGGACAAAGGTCCTGTTAGCACTTCCTATGGAAAATTAGCAGCTTTCGCAAAGGTAGAAATCCCAATTACCTCACATTGTGAGGATGCGCCTAAAGGCTCGCTAGCAACTTGCTACAGTGCTAAAGTGAGCCGCCCCCCCCATTCCTAATTAAGAGCGAAGATGCTCTTCTCCCTTCTGAGTGCATCTATTTACCTTGTCCAAAGCTCCCCACTCCTGGAACCCTCAAAAACCCCCAAAATGCACCTTTGAGAGACAGAAGTGCTCTCTTGCTTCAAGCGGGGAGGTGATGGGCCTTTTGCATCCCGACCGTTATGCCCTTCAGGTCCAGTGGGCCTGCCTGGGATGCATTGTACACCGCTGAGAATACTCTCAGGATGGGAACAACAGTAGGAAGGGTAGGAGCACATACTTGGAGGAAAAATAATGACAGAGAAAAAAACCTTTACGTCACTATAGTCTGATCTGTAAAGGTTGGTTTCAGATGTCACTGCCTGTGGAATGCACTAGACCTCTAAGGCGGCCAAGAATGTTAGTGTAGTACACTGTCAAAAGCTCAAGGAGGAACCCAAAGCTTTCAGACGACTGGCGGAATTAAACCTCCTCCTCCTCAGCTAAACAAATGCTTGTTTTGGCATACAGTGACTGGAAGAAAATTCTGAACAAGGCGACGGCAACCGGAGGAAGGTCTAAATACAGAAAGGAATGTATTTCTGTTTGCCAATAACTGTTTGCAAAGAATGATTCTGAGACAAAGATCCATTGACTGTTTTTGTAAGTCACATGCGCAAGTTACATATTTTCACATTCAATAGGAGAAATTTGCAAATTTTTGCGATTTATGAATGCACAATGCCTGATGTCATCTACACTTATCTGCTCGGTGTAAAAAGCAAAAGTCTTACCCATATTTTTCTATAAACACGACTGTGGGGCTTCGTGTAAAATTCCTAAAGTGTTCAAATGATGATTTTATGCATTATATGCAGAGCTTGTATAAAACAGGTCATGGAGAACAATTGTGGGAGACAGACTCCAGACTTACTTTGTCTGCAGTCAAGCATTGTAATTCATTTCCTTTTGCAGATCATTCCAGTTTTTTAATATGAACTGCTGTTGGGAGACTGCTAATTAAGACTAAATTATTTTTACTATTAGTAGTAGTATATTGTCATGAAAAATGTATTAATTCTCAACATAACATGGAGTTGATGAAAAGACTTCATGTATACTTTTTGGCATTTGTTTTTTATGGCAATTATTTTGGCATGTAATAAATGTTTTTACTCTTTAGAGTGACGAGAAATACTATTAGCAAAATACTAGCACAAATGTAATACCTCCTATAAATTCCAATATTTATGTTTAGCAGATGTAAAACAAACTTATTAAAGATTATATATTATTGGTATTATTATTTTAATTTCTGTGTTGATTTAAAACAAGTGTTATTTTTATTCAAGCAAAAATAAAACAGACAAAAATATATTTTTATACCAAATGTATTATACATGTATTATTATACTATAATAAATAATAGTTTATTATACCAAATATAACAATAAAAGAAGCAAAAATGTTTTTCAGAATACTTTATTTTTATACATACATTTTTCTTTTTAATTTTTTGACGATCAATGACATGATTCTATGTGGGTGACGAAAATATGCATCAATAAAAATGCGTCAATAAAGGTTAAAAATTTAAGGTTATAGAATATTCACATGCCTAGAGGAAAGCCGGATTTTTTACATCTTTAAATATATGTACATTTTATACAAGTATAGGACAAATTTCAGATCTGTACACTAACTGTGTCTGTTCTGTAAAAAATCAGTGGTGTCGTACAAAATGTGTCACCTGTTGTATGTTCACTTTATGCTCTAAATAGAAATCTCTGTTTTGATTGCTATAAGAAAATTATGAGAGAAATGTACTCACAGCTGTTTAGTCTTATCACAGTGTTTATGACTCGTGACAGATTGCTCCTCCAATTGCTCCACAGGCGGAGGAGTGCTGCCCACTGCTTCGGGTTTGTGTGTTCACTCCTCACCAGTGATGGGTGGGAAGGGTTTCAGGGAAGGGTTACCATATCTGACAAATATGCCACCTTCATTTTAATAAGGCTATACGACATGGGATGCTTAAAGCTTAATGATGTAAATACAGTTTTCTTTCTTTAATGAATGTGTAAGGCAGGAGAATTAATAACATTGCACATTTAGTAGACCTGAAATTCCCCTGAACACTAGCATTCATTAAACTGAAAACCATAGGATACATTGTTATAAGTCCATAATCACAACGGTGCTCCTTAAAGTGAAAATGTAGTTACAAAAACTGTCTGCTGCTATAAAAATTAATGTTAGTACACTTTAGCCGTACAGGTTTTTTAAGAATTCTAGCCAATTATTTATTTTGTTTCATCCATCATAAAGAGGATGAGAGAAATATAGCCACATTCTCTGCTGCCAAAAAATCACTCACTAAATTAGGACAGCACTGTACACTTGATTTAGCTTCTAATAAGTGCCAAGAATATGTTTATATAATCAAAGTACATAATAGTAAATAAATAGTAAATGTGATACTACTGTACCTCACTTTCTCTGACTTTTGCCTCTAAAAACATTCTTTACATCCATTACATTATATTTAGGCATTTGGCAGATGCTTTTATCCAAAGCGACTTACATTGCATTATACTACACATCGATCACTATACATTGAGAATGTGCAATCCCTGGGATCAAACCCATGACCTTGGCGTTGTTAACGCCATGCTCTAACCACTGAGCTACAGGAAAGCTTATAGGCATATAAGCTTTTGTTACTGTATAAGCCTATTTGTTATTTCCTTCTGGTCTTACATCACTAGGCTAAGTTTGGTAACCAATCAAGATGTATAGGTCACAGAGATATCAAAGCCTCTGTGACTCACTGTTAATCACAGGCAACAGTTCAGGGTGTTATGACAACCCCATAAGCTAATCAGCATGCATGCGATCTCTCCTGCTGTCCTATCTGTGTCATGCTCTTTATTTCTCTTTAACCTAACAGGTTTTGGCTCTAAGAAATGGGATTAGTGAATTCAATTCAATTCACTTTTTTCATATCTCTTATATTTATTATTCAATGTCGAATAGCTGTAGCTGCACATCCTTGTTCTGTATTTGTTCTATTTAAATTGACTCTGGCCTGTGGCAAACAGCTCTAGCATCTGGAACAGAGAAATAACAACTGGTGACGGTCGCTTAGCACCTCGGCAGTAAATTAAGTCCTCAATGCCACGCGCTGCTTAAGTGCACGACGCACGATAACAATCTGCAAGTTCATTATTGCCCGTCCCTGTTTGCCATTATCGGAAAACACAGTCATTAAAAAGCATTTGACCTTTTTTCAACAAGGATCCAGAAATTACTTTTCCTTTTTTTCCCGCTTGCTGTCTCAGCGTGTTCTCCAATCGTACTCCTC
This sequence comes from Botia almorhae, assembly GCA_036877575.1. Lineage (NCBI taxonomy): Eukaryota > Metazoa > Chordata > Actinopteri > Cypriniformes > Botiidae > Botia > Botia almorhae. The sequence goes on from JAZGTJ010002019.1 coordinate 23,093, forward strand.
TGCAAATTGTAATGCGACCCCCTTCACAGAGTGAACCACATCCAGACAGCCCTCAGGAGAGACTGTATTTAGTAAAATGTTATATCTGCCAATTTCAAGACAATGAGGAGGAGAAAAATAGGATGGAAACACAAGGGGAAGAGAGCAAGAGAGAGGGGAGACAGAGGACAGTTTTGGCTCTTGGATGGTAGTGCTGAATTTTGCAAACTGAGCGACTGTTTTCAGAGTGGGGGGAAATAAGAGGGTGATCTGTGTGAGGGTGAGCAGACTGCCCCACATGCTCTTTGAAATCCCTCCTCATCGCTATCAAGGTCTGTCACATGTATTGGTGTTTTCAACAGGGTATGAACCTGTGCCTCACTCCTGGAACTGTTATTGAAGGAACATTTCCAAGGATCTGTGTGTTGAGCTGGAACAATACAAAATGGCTTCTTTAGAAAGGTCTCAGTCAAATAGATATTTCCAGACATGTGCCAGTTTTATGTGAAGCCATCACAAATTGGATATGCTGTATTCCTGGATGGTATTTGCTCATATATATGGTATGCTGTATATATGGTGTATATATATTATATGTGTGTGTGCTACAGATTGCATATTTAATATTGTGGGCTTTTAGCTTTACCATTACCATATATGGGCCTTTAAATGACTATTTACAGTATATACAATTTAATACAAAGGATAAAGAGAAGACCAACATAACAGAGTTAGTGAATTCTCCCTGTTTTGTCTGAGAACTCACCTTCTGTGTATGAGTTTCAGTGATGTGTTGTTTAATCTGCTCTGTCCAGCTGTGTCTACCTGCAGGGGGTTCTGTGCACAGTTCTGTATAGGGAAGGGCTCATCTGTTTAAGAGATCGAATTTTTTAGGACTCCATACACACAATAAAAACATTATTACCCTCGAAGCCCTCTGAACAGTATCATACCTCACAAGTTTGCTTTAGGTTAGTAGTGAATTGAGTCAGAGCTGTCGGCTAATTATCAAAAGTGGTGGGTGGTCAGACAAAGGCCTACAGACCGAGTGAAGGCATCCATCGTGTAAAGAACGTGTCTCCAGGCAATATTTAGTCTCAGAATCACACCGTAGCGGAGGGGGAGCAGGATAGGAGGTGTAAAAAGGGGTTTATTCAGCAGGGGTGAAGCAAAATTTCCATACGGGCAGAAAATCGGATTTAACGGCGCATCACCACAACAATGGTTGAGTACATTGCGATGTTTTGCAAACACAAAAGGCACAATATCTCAAACAGACTCATCTTTTACAGAGTATGAAATTGATCTGACTTTTACATGGCGTGGTTCCTTTATTAGTCTAGCCTCATGTATGACAAGAATCTAGCTGGAAGGCTTCTTTGACCATGTTTGCCATGCTCTGTAATGCAATCAACACTGATGGAGATACAATCCACATCCAGACCATTGTTTTCAGACAGGATATAATCGTTTATAAACACTATATGGTATTTAATACATTTGATTAATATAATTACTAAAGGCAATGTTGTAATATTGTGCAGGTTGAGAGAAAATTCAAATACCACCTGCCTAAATATTTTGCCTAAATAGCACACTTGATTTGAGTGTCATATATCGATCAAGAACAAAATGATACGATGACAGTGTGACCGATACATTTTTTTTATTTGCCAAGATATAAAAATGCTCCAACATGTTTCCCCTGAAACAGCCTCCCACTTCTTTTTGTGAAATGAGTGTTGTGTGTATTGTGAATTTGCCCCCTGCTGTTGTAAGTAAAGACCAGAGAATATGATGCTAATAATAAAATGCTGACATCAGTGTGGATGGCGATACCATTTAGAGCCGAATGTAAACAAGCTGTAATTAGCAGAAAGCTACACACATCAGTTTTTATATCAGAAATAGTTTTACCTGTATAGTCTTTGTTTTTGAGGATGCATTTCTTAAACTCTGGCATGATAATTCTTACCTCTCTAAACACAAATAAACAAAGATACCGGCAAACATGCAAAGTTCCGAGACAATTCACCTCCCCACCTAATAAATACATAAACAATTAAACAATCAGACAAACATTGAGACAATTTCCCCTTCACAGCTCTACTAATTCTCACTCACACACACACACACACACACACACACACACAGAGGTCCTCTAATTTTCCTTGGTCCACCACCCTGGCAGAGAGTATGTTGTAGCACAAACAGAGATGTGTTTTGGGTAATTGCTCGTGCTGTGTTTGTATGGAAATCTCAGAGTGTGTGACAAGGCTAGATAGCTGTCCAGTGTTGTCCTGATGCAAGCTTTAGGCGACCAGCCAAAGTATTTTATCTCTTAATGTATTAGAGTGATCTTCCAATTAGTCCATGCTCGTAATACCCCGAGATCTGGTGCAACTGTGTGCATATTGCTGAGGGTGGATGGAGATGGAGTTGTGGTGGGGGGCTCTGTGATAGTTCTGCTTGAGAGGTAAACTGAGGTGCTTATTGTGTGGCGCAGGGGTTGTACGCTTTCCGAGGCTCCTGTTGTAAAGTTTGCTGATAAGGGAACCTGGCCCTTGAGCATCCATTCTGCCTGGTACATTAACACTCCTTATCGCCAGCCCAGATAACGAGCGCATGCCATTTGCCTTCCGAGGAATTAGCTCGTCTTCCTTGGCTAACCAGGCAGTTGTGATTAACCTTTACACTGTCCAATATTCTCTGAAGACTCCCTCTCTCAGATTAGACCCTATTAGTTATGACTAACTAAATGAACAGCTCTCGCCTCTCCAGGCAGAGAGGAAGAGAGAGGAGAGGCATTGAGAGAGGTAGTGGGAGGGCATGCACAGTGATGATGTGTATGAGTGTAGGATTGATTTTAGATGACAGTCAATATAGTTATTATTAGTATAGTACAGATTTATTACTTTAAGCTTATTTATTCATGCAATGGTTTAATACATAGATTTTTAAGGTGTTGGATAATTTAAACGTTTTTAAATTATTTTTTTTTAAACATTTATGTTTTCTTAGTGAACATAAGAGGGAGCAATAATTATTGCCTGAGATTTTGTGTGTAATATGAATAAATAAATGGTTTAAAGATTTTAAGGAATATAACTTACTGATTAATTTTCTTTTAGTCAATTTTATCTGTTCTATGTCTATGTATTATTGTAAACATTAATTTAAAAAAATAAAATAAAAAATAGATAAATAAATAAATAAAAATATATATATATATATATATATAAGAATATGTATGAATTGATGCATATGAATGAGAGATGTAAGTGTGGAAGTGGAGGTTATATTAACCGGCAGTCTAAGCTCTGTGCTCTTGACAGGGGTCAAAGCAATAATGTGATAGAGACAATATGCTGAGCAGGTCCCAGACAGAGAAGGGGTCTCTGTGTGTGTTTGCTTTCAGACGAGATAACCACGCTCTGGCTGGGAGGTAAAGCCACTGCCTTTCTATCTATATGTTTCCCTCAGCATACACACACACACACACACACACACACACTGATATCACCACTGACAGAGCTGAACATATTAAGCCATCACATCAGAAACAAACTGACATAAGATGTGCTGAGATAATGATTACAAACCTAAATCTGACTGCACCCCGCGCCTCAGGCTTTTCTCCCTGTCTGTTCTTTCTCTCCAGTGCTTCTTTTAGTTGATACAATATCCAAACATCTAACCCCCCCCCCCACCCCCCAATGTATATATGTCTCAAATGCAGCATTGAGAATATATATGGAAATATGCCGTTTTCAATCACGTTCCATGTGCTGAGACCTCGTGGTATCAAAAATATCGAAAGAGTAGAGCGTGAGATTTCAACTGCAGGCTTTTTTACTGGACCATTTATCATAAGGACATGTGCCACTGCACATACGTTCCAAGTGCTCCAGACAATTGTCATACACACTGTGGCCTAAATAAACGCCCACACCATCAATTTGAAAGCTATCACCCATAGCCACTCGCCGAGCACTGTGTTTCACCAAGATAACTTCACGGACGTGACACGGGATGACACTTGTGTGCACACTAGTACATGGAGCTATCCAAGCTAGTCACATTTTCAACCAGATTAAGTCTTCTTGTTGAAAGTGATGGTAGAATTGGATTACCCCACTGGAAACAAGCCCCTGGATTTCTCGCAATGAGCAAGTGCCTCTGATTAAACGCCATACTTCTGAACAAACACACACACGTTGATGTACGCACACCGCAATATTCCCTCAGCACACGTTTATCTGCGGCCGCAATTAAGAGCGTGAGATTTGAACATGCTGCGTTAAGTAAGAAAGCGCTTTTGTTCCTAAGGAAACAAAAGCATGGGGGAAAAAATGAGTTTTTCAACCTTGAGAGAGCAGCGCCAAAGCTCACTGATACCCAGAATAATCACATTCTGCCTCAAATCCCTGTAGCTGGCACAGGTAGAGCTTATTTAAGACCGTCCACTGGCTACTCAGAAAAGGAGGCACAAAAAAGTGTTCTTCACAGAGTCTGGAGTCCATCAGCACTCGCTACACAGCTCACAAATGCATGCCAGTTAAACAGAGCAGCTACTTGAGTGTCCCTCCCTCAACAGGAGCGTGTATTTACGAAAGCACAATCCCAGCATCCCGTTTTCCAATAAGCCCGTCCACCACAGAAACGAAGCCTCGTCTCCACCTTAAGAAAATGACTAATCAAACAGCCTCGGCTTCATTTGCAAGCTGTCAATCAAACAGCTTTGCTATCTTCCCACCACGGCTTCCTCCTCTAATACCAATTTAAATCGTTCATGGGCCTTCCGCTGCCATTATTCAAAAGATCATAATAGTTTTCCTCGTGCCCAAAGCACAAAAAATCAATTATTTCCCCACAAAGACTTGAAAGTACTTAGCGTGGGGCTGCGGCGAGTGGAGCTGTGGGTTATATCAAATTGAAACTGCACTCATTACACGCCACACAATTAGTTACCTCTGGTCTGCGCAGCCTTTCATTCGAAATGGCATATCTGTATTATTACAGAAACAAGCATGCAAATGCCATTGTTGGGGATTTAGAGAAATCAATAGGACAGTGGCCCTAGCGTTTGGTGGCCCGTCACTCAAATCTGCTGCGGGCCAGAGATAAAGGTCTGAATTTAAATTAGTGCCGGCAGCCTGTGACATCACAAGTGACACCCTAAATAAAAGCCTGGCTCCATGATATGTGTAATTATTCCCCACGACTTCTCCTCCTTTCTTTGCCCCTCATTGTGTGGACTTGTGTAACTATGTTTCGTATAAAAGGATTAGGAGTATTTTAATGAAAAATTGTAATTGTTTCTTTGTGTGTGTGTATGTGTGCTCCATGGATATACATGTGGACAAATGTGTGTGCGAGTCAGTTTTATCCTATGAGTGAATGGCATGTTTCTCATTTGTTTCCTCTCTCTCTCTCTCTCTGGTTCTCCCTCTTTTTCTCTATTCTTCTCTCTTGTCTCTCCATTGATTATAAGACATTTCTGGTCACGACTAATGTCAGAATCTTTAGTTCCTCTTAAACAGTCACTTCACCACCTACACCGAAGTGCAACACATTAATTAGTTCTCAGCTCAAATAGCACACCCATGTAAGAACGTATTGTAAACGTCTTGGAGGAGTGACCTCTCCTGTAAATCTGACCTCAGGCCAGCCCTCAATTGGACCTCATGCTGGTACAGGTGAGGTCACAGGTCATGATCTCTGAGGCAAGAGGTGGGTTGAAGACCACAGGAGACAGGGGTTAAGCATCTGCAACGGAAGTGCCCACAGTGGCCTGTAACCCAGGTGATCCTTTAACAACTCTGAGAGCATTTGAGTGTCCAAAAGAGGAACAACAATTACCAATTACCAGCCTTGTCTCCACCCCCAAAACAAAAGCCAGCAGGAATGCAACTGCTTAAAAGCTACAAAGAAGAATTAAAGGGAGGGGTACGTAGCATTCCTCCCAGCCAAACATCCCTGAGCTACATTCAGACACTTTTGCAGCATGCATCTACTATTTCCGAGCCAGACGAAGAGTGTGCAGTGTGCCTGTCTATGTTTCTGCATTCATATTCCTGACTGTGCTGCTCATTTTAAAAATAGGAGACACCCAAAACGTATCCCATTCAAAAACAAACAAAGACATGCCCTTCGTACATCGGTGACGAGTGGCGAGAAAGAGGGAGGGCGGATGTACCCTCTCTGGCCTCTCTTTTTTCTCTCCCTGTGTCCTACCCCCTTCCCCTTTAACACAGGGTTTCCTCATTCAACGACGGTTAAACGTTTTCACAGCCTCACAATGCCAGAGCAAGATGGCAGGTGCGAGGGAGACCGAGAGAGGGAGTGAGAAAAGGAGACGGACAGAAAGAGCAAGCAACAGAGAGGAGGTCAGCCCGTTTGGAACAGTAATCGCTGTGAGCATATTAACGTAGACCCAGGTGTCTGCGCTTGACCCCCGCATGACGGTTCCATTAACCCTCTGGGCTGGCAGGGAATGTCCGGTAAAAGGGAATTTCATTCAGGAGCACGGAGCTGGTAGGGCCTTGCTTGCCTTTATCACCTCACCACTATAAAAAAAGAACAAGAGACCCTTCCATTCATGTAAACAGCCCCCACTGGACACAAGCATGTTACGAGGGCCACAAGCCATTCTCAAGATCTGCACGCACAGAACGCAATATAATACACATGCACTAATACGCACACACATGCTGCTTTTTCTGTACCCATCCAAGTGAGATAAAGACTGGCAGGCTAGCCGAAAGAAGGGGAGTGTGAAGGGGGGTGAGGGGAGGGGCAGGCGGGGGATTCAGAATTGTCATTCAGCTGCTGCCAAGGCACACAGCACACAACGCCACATTGTGCAGGGATTGTTAGCTGTGCTCGGTGCATCTGCTGGATGATTTACATTTCACACACAGGCATGTTACAACACACGGTTGTTTGTACACATTGGTGCATGCTGGGTTTTCATGTGTTGTACACATGCGCATTTTGCATATGTTAGATGGTTGCAATGGTGAAGTTTCCATGTCAAAAAAAATGTTGATGTTTCAATTATGTCAAACCCGCATTTTTTATTAGCATGTCACATTTGGCACTCACATCAATTTAAATGTTAAATTCTGAGGTGTCCTAACATGCCTGCAGAAATGTGCACAGTCATCATTTGTGAGATTGTGGTCAGACAGACCATTGTTGTATCAATTAGACAACCCCAGTCAAATAAAATCTGAACTTGCCTTTGGGCAACTGAGTGATATGTCACCACCTATTTGTGTCTGTAACACTTGTTTATAACCTGAGAATCAACCGCTCCATTGTTTCAGTTAAAAATCACTTTTTAACTGCCATTTTTTTCCCGCAATGTCATTCATCAGAGAACAAAAATGAATTAACAGATAATTTATAGAAAGACTGTTTACTTTTAAAAGAAGGCAATCTTCTGCATGCATTTATGTTCACTTGTATTGTCAGGTTCACCCAAGATAACTTCCTCTTTCACGGGCAAATCAAGACACAGCATGACTGGGTTTACCTGTGGATATGCCAGACCAACATTTCTGCGGTTAAAATGAAACAGAGAAGCCTGAAGGAAGAACCAAGATCTACTGACATATAGAGAGTGTGATGGAGAACATATTCACACACCATGAGAGCAGTATAAAACCTTCCCTGAATCTTCAGTCAAGTGTCAAAACAGTGTGAATGTCACTCAACAGAAGATCACCCATGCCGAACATACACTTCAGAGGATCTCAGATTTCTCCAGCCAGGTCACCTTAGGCATCATCTGCTTATGCGGCACCATCCATCAAATCAGCATAACTGCCATTCACGCTTAAAAATAAAAGTGCTAAACAAGGCCATAAAAGAGCCATTTTTTGCTGTTTGTTTCCACAAAGGCCCTTTAACATTTGTAGAAACTTTTTGTTTCACAAAAGGTGGAAAAAGGTTCTTTAGACAATAAAAATGTAAGAAGTATTGTTTTTGGAGGAACCTTTGACTGATTTTTTTTGAGGAGCCAAAAATAGTTCTTCTATGACATTGCTGTGAAGACCCATTTGAAGCACCATTGTTTTTAAAAGTATGCTTATGTAAAGCTTTATTATGACATCATCATTCACAATCACCTGTCCTTTGGCAAGTAGTTGACTGCATACCTTTTTACATTTTCCACTAATGCCTGGGTATTAACTTAAAAGACAAACAGCTCAAGAAGCAAAATGAACAAATACTCTGGTAATCACTGTGGGAATTCTATCACCCATAGTTTCACCCAGTATTTCACCCATTGTGAAAGCAAAGATGACTGCATTCAAATTAAACAGGAAGTGCAGGTGGACAGCAACAACTCAAAAATAAATGCCAACACAGCTCTCCCCCCACACACACAAACACACTTTTTCCACCCCTTTCTCTGATATGTCTCATCCACTCATTCAGGGTTTCTTCCCAGTGAAAGTCCATTGGGCCCTTTGATCAGTGTCTCTCAGTACACAAAACTTCCATTAGAGCTCAGATAGAGGGGGAAATCAGTGAGACTGTTCCCTCCATTTCTACCTTCTCCCAAATGGACACAGCCAAATAAATATTGCAGATATTTTGCATATTGAGAGGAATATTGGTGTAGCGTGTAATGCAATCTGATAAACGGTATCCTGCAGAGGCCCAATCACATTTTCATCTGCATTGTTATCTAAGTTCTTCAGCCCACTAGGAACCATCGAGAGACTCACAGTCAGGTTCGCCTGGACATTTGGCTATTATTATTCACTTAATAAATGTCATATTACTCTATCATTCCTGTAAATCCACTGAGCAGTTTCATCCATTAGGCAGCAGGATTTTGCCTGAGGGAATTTGTTTGCAATATTTTATGCCTGCAGTCAGGGCCACTTAAATGCCGACTCGATTTTATTCTCCATAAAAACCTGGAGGCCAATTTAAAGCTCATATTCAGAGCAAGCTGTCTCTGATTCAGTGCAAACTGTTTGTTAAAGTCACACGGACTCCTGAGTGATCCAGAGAATCAGTAGTCTATCATTAAAACCTCAGTTCAGGTCTTTTTTAAAAATCTCTTGCTTGGTGCTAAATTGTTCTAATCTTTGTGTGATCAGAGGATCTCTGTGCGTGTCTGAGCAGCCATGATGACATTCTGACACCCTGTCAACAAAAAGTTCAAATGGTGGTTTGTTGATCAGGGAAAGTCCCACACATATTACCTTGAGCTGATCCTGTTCAGAGCAGTTGGGTAATTTTGGGGTTGGCATGAGGGGATTAACAAACCAGGCCAACACATTCCACAGTAATTAGCAATGGCTGTCATATACACACATCCACATTTTACACAGTTATATTTATGTAAACATTGTTCTAGGGACTAAGAATGTGATAAAACAGTTCTTTCACTGTTAACACAAATTATGTTTCAAAAAACATACTTGTAAAAAGAAATACAATTAAAACACAGTTCTCCAGAGTAAATAAAATACTACTGCTACAATTTTAGCAGTAACACTTTACAATAAGGTTCAATTAGATAACATTAGACTAACGTTAGACAACTAACAATAAACAACATTATTTAAAAAATACCATTAAATGGTAAAATCTGAAATGTGAAATATGTATATGTAAAAAATCAACATGTTTACGTCATATAAATATACAGCCCTAGCATTACCTAAATACACTGACACACCTACAGCAAAATTTTATTGAAATGCAAATTAAAAATTTAAACATTAAATTAAAATTTAAACTAAACGAGAAATTACTATAAACCTTAAATACCTCCTTCTTGGAATGAAACTAACCTCATATTGTGAATACAAATACCCAGAACCACCCACACACATATACACACATGTACGCTGTGTCATATGTTGATGTGAAAATAATGAGGGCCAAAAACTAAGGTTGTATGCCCAGAGAAAAATCTGTTAATTCTCTGGCCTGTCTTTGGCTGTTTTCCATATTTTTACAGCCTGTAATTGCTTTTTACCAATGAAAGTACAACCCATGAAGGAAGTTTTTCAATAATAAAAAACGAACAAAGATTTGTCTCATCTGTTTTACCTTGAGATTTTGAAAACGCATGTGCACAGGGTCACTCACTGGAAAACAGCCAGGCTACAAGACCACAATAAAGGCTGTGGAAACTCTTCCACAACCTTCATTTCTTTTCCTCTCTCTGTGAACACACAAAAACTCATTCGCTTGGTGTCTTATATCTGTCCTCTGTTTTCAGAAAGCAGTATGAGTGGGCACAATATGCTTCAGTCCTGTGAATGCAAAGTGTGTTTTATTGTCAGAATGAATTAGCATTACTTGCTGTGGTTCAAGGTGATTTGCCTTCTTCAGTCATTAAGACACCTGTATAAGTAGATGTATAAATGTATTTTATCCCTCTTGAAAGACACTAGTAGATTTGCACTGTATGGAATCAACTCTTTTTGTGTGTACTCTAACCTTCAGTTAAGTGCACTAATTTAATTACCTGCTACCTGAATAAAGTTGTTTGTGTGGTGATGGCATTCATGGTCTCTGGTCATCTGATGGTGGAGAACAGGTTTCAAAACAGCTCATCTTTTTAAAAACTCATCTTTTTGAAAACAGAGGACAGATATAAGACACCAAGCGAACGAGTTTTTGTGTGTTATAATTTTTTTTGTAAGTCGCTTTGGATAAAAGCGTCTGCTAAATGAATAAATGTAAATGTCATCTGAAAAAGCTTCACATTCCTATTGATTCATCCATATAAACACAGCAAAAACAAGGCAAACCCACACACTTGCGCCGACACTTGCAGAGCACTTGGTATTTGCTAGCATAGCCCGTTAGCACAGCACATCAGAAGAAAAGCTACTAACATGCTAATTGGTATGAAAACTAACACTTGTCTCACTGTAATGCACTGTGCATTAATCTGTTAACAGCAGGCAGGAAAAGAAACTAACCAGGAAAACACTAACCATAGATTAAGGACCTAGAAAGAAAGTAATAAGACAACTTTTGCCCTATCTGTTAGTTTTACCAACTATTATACTCCATTACGTTCTCCTGTAATATGTAAAATGTACTGATAAAAGTACTGGAAAAGCTTTAAGTCCACATTTCTCGCAGTTACTCAAATGGTTGGAGGTTGTGTATTTCTGTAATGGGGGTCGTTGGTCCATCTAAAAGCACTCACAGTAAACACACACATACACACAAAAGCTAAGAGATGTGTAAAATGCCTAATACATGTCATTTGAAAGCACAAATATAAGTCCTTGGGGTTTTCACATATTGAAAATCACTCAATTTTTGCAAAGGTCAGATGACTCTAGTGGTGCTCACATAAGGCAGGATATGTCAAGGTAAGAGTGTTACTAAACTAGATGCAGTGCTTCTCTTGGACTAACAAAGAACTGTGTCTTATCTGAACCTTCTTGAAGGTTAATCAATTAATTTGCTTCAAACAGTGTGCCATCATCCACCTTATACCAGATAAATTTGAAAATGGTTTCATTAAAACTGACATTTTCCTAACGTTTCTTGTCCATGCTTAAAACATCTAAAATCATTAATACATCCCAATATCATATTTATCTATTTTGGAGGTTTCTCAAAAAGACAAAAACGTTGACTCAGTGTGGAGGTGTATGTGTGTGTGCGTGTATGTACTGTGTATTAATTTGTGTTTGCATGGGCCTCACTGAATTGCCATCATGGTAAGGGCTGGGCTCCTGCCAAGACTAATTAGCATTAACAACTTTATAGGGTGCCTATGGCAAGGGCTCTGATAAGAGGGTCCCGCACACGACCCAATACAAATCCTCTTTCTTATCTCCATCTCCTCAGAACAACCAGTTTCAGCCCAATTTCCTTCTAATCTTCAGCATAAACAATAGTGATATTTCAGCAGCACAGAAATCAGAGGAAAAGAGTGGGGGAGAGAAAATAAAGGAAAAGACATGGGGGTGATAAGATCAATGCAAAAATCTCATCTCTTTTATAACACCTTCCACATTCACATTTGCAGAATCTGCATTATGCATATACATTTACTCTTTACGTCACCAGGTTTGTACACATTCTCGTCCTAGTCTTAGCAAAAGATATTGTTATAATCGAAAGACTTTCAAATGGATTTAAATGGACTTCTAAGCAAAAGTTTGGGAAAAGCGTGTTCAGTCCTATCTGTCAAGATCCTGTCAATGCAAAGGTATTCAACCAGCCTCTCTTACATCATTCCTATAATAATTTTGACAATTCCCATCTCTACCCACGTCTGTCTTATGATGTATTAAAGATTATATAGTCTTTATAAATTAAGTTCCAGGGGTGAATTTAAAGCCTAAATTGGGTCTTATGGCTCAGACCTTCATTGTGTACATCAAGCTAAGTACAGTATATTTGCCTTAATCTCCTTAAAAAGGATTATCATCATATGAAAATATAAACTTAATTTTGATTAATGATAAATTAGCTGTATTGTGAAAGCTTGTGATTAGAATGTTAAATTATGGTATGATCATGGACATGATTACAAATTTAAGTAAAACTGTTTAAAAGCTACAGCTTTCCTGTAGCTCAGTGGTTAGAGCATGGTGTTAACAACGCCAAGGTCATGGGTTCGATCCCAGGGATTGCACATACTCAATGTATAGTGATCAATGTGTAATATAATGCAATGTAAGTCGCTTTGGATAAAAGCGTCTGCCAAATGCCTAAATGTAAATGTATTAAGAATGATCTAATTTTCACGTACAAATGTCCTGTGTTCATCCTCCACCATGGGCTCCTATTACCAGCCTCACTGATGGGTGAGGATAACCTATGGCTCTCCACTGAAAGAGAAATGAAGTTTATTTAGTCATTGATGCTAAGCTGAAGTGTGCGTGCACACACACACACACACACACACACACAGAGCTTCTTAACCCTACTCATCCTGTTAACTCTGCCATAACCCTGGTTCATTCGTCCCCTTTGGAGACCTAATACCTCTACATGTCATAAGATTTGAAATATTTTGATCAATCTACATTCGAACAAGATTACAAAGAAAGGATCATGTTTGGTTGTCTTAAAATAATCACCATAATGAAATAAATCTCAACAGCCAGAGACCATATGCAGGACACGGAAACCAGGCCAATGCATAATCTACCCCCCTCTGAGAGCACAATCACAATAAAACCATGAAAAACACATTGCTTTCCTTGTCATATTATTCAATGACACATTTCTACAACATTATTGCTTAACATTACCCACCTTTCTCACAAATTACCTGGTTATTGTTTTATTTCAGATTGCACAAACCATTTGTACTATATTTCTTTGTTTTGAACACTTTCAAATCAGTCTTGAGTATTTACTTATTATAAATGAAAAACTGTAATACTACAATGTACTGTATCATACACCTGAATTCAATACCATATAATGCAAGAACAGTAAAAATTGTTTTATATTACACATTGCTTAGCAGGAAAGTAAATAGCTATTCCTTAAACTTGGGCCACAATTCTTTTGAATTTATTTCATCTTATAAATTAATTAGTTAATTTATTCATATTTTTGTTTCAATCTTTGTTCATTTTAAGTTTATTTTCTATACTTAGATTTTGTTTTAGCTGTTGTCAGTGTGACAAATATTTAAGTGTTGTGATGATTTTAATAAATTCTACTATGGTGAAATATGCTTTGTTAGTGCGAGTTAGTCATTCCTACATGGGTGTGTGTGTGTGTTTGTTTGTGTGTGCACATGTTAGATGGATGTGCACATGTATGTCATGCATGTATGCTGAGGATGAAGGAAGGGGGTCAGGAGAGGGTATATTCCCAGTACACAG